>CALNHX010011284.1:0-33285 GCA_940337035.1 Agriotes lineatus
CCAGTTAGTGTGTCGTGATTTAGATATTGGTTCTCGGTGAAGTTCAGCAGATTACAGTTTTATAGAAGCTCATCAACCCTTTCAAATTTGTGAAAACAATCGAACCACACTGAAACAGATATTCGACGCAAGATAATCAATGCAGCCAATGCATAGTCATCACTCAAACAATAGGAAACAAATATAAATGCTTGGTTAAGCCAAATCGCACAACTCGCCTGAAGCGGAATTTCCATCGGACATTTCCTCACGTGGAAAAATGTGCCGCTGATAGCTTTTAATACGCATAAATTCTGCTGTATTTGCATATTAAATGGATCGCATGTAGGGTAGCGTTAGCGCACATACGGTGTAATATAAGTTTTCTTTATAAAAAAACCGAGAAGTATACGAGAATACTTTACAATTCTACTGACAGATTTTTGTACTATTCTATGAAATTTCTTTATTAGAATCTTAAGAACTAGTTGAAAAAACTCGTTTAAGTTTTGTCAGCAATAGATAACAGCCCTTTAAATCTTCCCGTAATTGAGATTCCATGTTCAAACTGTATTTGCTCAAGCTAATAGAAAAATAAATCTTAATAGATCTTCGAAAATAATAATATTAACAAAAAAATGGAAGCTGAGACACTGTCCTTCTGAATAAATAACTGACAGTTTTAATTATTACAGGTGTTTTGCAGCAGATTTACATCGTTTTCAGTCGAAAACGTTGGCGGTTTAACCACCGCCGACACAATTGTATATTTATTCCAAACTGTCAAGACCAATTACGTTTTAATGAGTTGCGGTTTTTGGGCTTTATTAAAAGTGACTTTTGCAAAGCAAAATTATATAATTTTAGAATATATCAGTGCTTGAACTAATCCAATAACAACGACTCGCTTCTGAAGCTACTCCAGGAAATTGTTTAGATATTAAAATATTCAAGAAGAAAGCAAATAATAGATCGCTTCTGGACGATCACAATTGTATTATACGTACATCAATGTTATTCGAAAAGTTATTCACTGTTTTATTACAACCGATTGTTGCAGTTACAGCATTACATGATGACATTGTTTTCATACAATAACCATTAAAGTTCTTTTAGGTATCTTCATCATCATCATCCAGCCCTAAAGTCCACTGCTGGAGGCCTCTCTCATCGATTGCCATTTTCCTCTGTTTTCCATTTAAGTTAACATATTCGCTCTACAACATCAGTTTGTCCTGTTCTCTGCCGTAGGTCTTCTTCTATCATGGTTTCTTAAAGATATACCTTTCCATGTTACGTTGTGCAATTTTTATTTTTAAGCTGTCCCAAATGTAAAAGTTAGAGTTTCTGCATCGTAAGTCATAACAGGTAAAATGCATTGGTCATACATATTTCTTTTTAGGAATGTTGGAAGATTGCTTTTGAAAACATCGCCAAACGCTGCCCAGGTGAAAGATATTCTTCTAGTTAACTAGCATGTTTGATTATCTCTGGAACTTCTGATTTCATGTCCCAAATATGGATATTTTCCACTTGTTCGACAACATTGTTATTCACCTTGATGTGGTCATTGGGTACCAAGTTGGTCATTAGTTTTGTTTTGAGGAAGTTGCTATTCAAACCGACACTAGAACAGACAGTCTGCTAATCTTGCAGCATCAATCTTACTCCCCAAGATCAACAGATATGAGTATTATATCGTCTGAAAACCTAAGGTTTATTAGTCGCTTTTCGTCTATAGTAATGCCTCTCGTTTCCAGTCAAGTTTCTTGAATGCGTACTTTAGAACTGTGATAAATAGCTTAGGTGACATAGTGTCACCTTATCCTACACTTCTTCTAATTTAAATATAGTGCAATTTCACAGTCGTAGTTGCATTTTATATATATTATAAATTAATTTTGAGTACCTATAATGGACGCGGCATTCCTGTAGGGTTTTCATAACAGCATTTAACGCGACAGTATCAAAAGCCTTGTGAAAATCAACAAATACGAGGGCTAGTGGTTTAATATATTCTATAGACTTCTCAATTAGAGTTTTAATAGTTTACAGACGATCAGTAGTTCCGAAACCAGATCGGAAACCCGCCTGTTCTTCTGGCTGGTAGAAGTCAAGCGTCCTTTCAAGCCTTGAGGTTATTATTCCAGTGAATAATTTATAGAGATGGTTCAGTAGACTTATTGGTCTATAATTCTCTAGATCGGTTTTATCTCCCTTTTTAAACAGGAATATGGTTACCGCGTTGTTCCATTTACTTGGTATATTGCTGATGTTTAAGCAAAGATTGAATAATACTTTTATTTTCGCCAACAGAAGTGGGCCTCCTATTTTTATTGCATCGACAACAACGTTAGCTTCACCGGGTGCTTTGTTGTTTTTGGTCTTTTGCAAGGTTAACCGTATTTCATCGTCGGTGATCTCTGGTAAGGCCTCGGATCCTTGATTGACAATGCCTTTGCTGGATGATAGTAACATCCACTTTTATGCAACTTGTAAGGAAATTTAGAATTTGGTACTTAAGAAGTCCAAAACTTTACATATGTAATGTTACGATCCGAAATCGGCCGACGTGAATTTTTGGTCGCTTTCGCTACACAATTGGAAATTCTGAGCCGCCTACTTGATTTATTAGGCGTTGAATAAAAAACAATGCGGTTTTGACACCAATATTATGAAAGTTATATTCTTCAGCTTGACGTATTCGTAGCAGATGCAGACGACATCCGTCGAAACCGCCACCCCAGGCGAGTGTTTCGTGATGTCGTAGCTTCTGTTGGGGAACAAGATGACTATAAGGAGCTCAATATCTGAAAGAAAGCTCTTTTGCGAATAGTTCTGCTGGGCTGATGGCTGGAATTGTTTCAGGTAGCCTCCGTTTCCGTCTCTTTTCCTATTAACAGTTGTAAGAAGAATGCCATATATTCCGACTTTATAGTCTCTGTTTGCCTGAATTCGTCCGCTATTATAGGAAAGGTTAACATTGGAATTCAAACAAAATAATTCATGTTTATGTTTATAAGAGTCTATAATTATAGTATTGTGCTGGTGGTGTTCGTGTCACCAGTATCTTGCGCCCTCTCTGTTCTTGGATGTTATTGTAAATAAACGAATTATTATTGCAACTTGCCTATGCCATTTCGTTTTTATTCTTTCAACATTTGTCATTCGTTTTAGCCTGTTTTGTCGTAGCTCACTCGCTTCGCGTAGTTCAACAAGTCTGACTCCGTAAGATAGCACGTATACATTTTTCTATTCGTTTTCTGTTGTTCCAACAACCTTTTTCAGTTTTTCTCAACTTATGTCTTGACAGGCTTGAGTCATTCTGTCACATAGTTGTTGAATATTTATTGGTCTAGATTTATACACTTATTTTTAATAGTTTCAAAAATAAAAATCTAATGGTGTAATATCGGGGTATGTAGGTCGCCATGCGATTAGGGGACTGTTACGACTTATCCATATTCCCGAGAAATTATTATTTAGTCATTCCCTAGCCACAACTGCATTGTTTATAGGCGCCCCGTCTAATTGATAGTATATTTTCTGCCGTACTGCAACTGGAAGATCTTGTAATGCATCCCTTAAATCGTTACTTAAAAATGTTGAGAGATTCTTCTTAACATAGAATTTCGGCTTAGACCTCGTTGTATTTGTATATGAACACCCAGCATTTTCTGGCTTAATGTGCTTTGCACCTTGTGGAGTCGAGCAAAAATCCGGCGATGGTCATGCTCTTTGGTGGCTCGAGTTGTTTGAGTATCTTGAGAACGAGAATACTTAGGCAGATTTGGCCGTTTTGCTGTTTGTGCATCCATATTCACTAACGTTTTGCAAGACCTTGCAGCTTGCATCATCAGAGTGAAAGTCGCGACCACCTTGTATACTATAACGCGAAACCCTTGAAACCCTCAAGAAAAGTTTGTAATGGAAAAGTATTAACGTTTATTTTCGACTACTTTCTTTGGGTGTATTCACAGTACCATGCCCAAGCATAGAGCTATCGGAGGCCCAATGTAACATGCAAAATAAAGAATAATTTCCACCGTTCTGTTATGTTTTCGTAAGGCCAGAGCAGAGACGTTAAAATATGAATGAATGATAAAGCGAACAGACGAGTGAATATTTAAGTATTTCATGAATGCAGAACAACAGAATTATTAAGGTTGCAAAAGAAATATCATATCAGGAAGAAGAAACATTGGTTTTCCCTACCAAAGATCACTACCATCATCATTGTCACTAGATCTTTGGCTGGGTCTTGGCCTCTTCTAGAATTATCTGCCATCTGTATCCATCTTAGACTGTATTATTTTTAGTTGTTACTCCTATGCTTCTCAGATTTTTTTCTTCCCCATCCCATCCATCGTAAATTAGGTCTTCCTCTACCTCGATTTCCATCAGGTTCTGCCGTTATTATGTCTTGCCCATCTTAATCGTTCTACCTTCATACATTGGATATAGTTCATGGTTGTATCGTTTTCTCCATACTTGATTTACCTAAACATATAAAAGATCAAAAGACTCAATACTTATCCCGAGATGGCAAGCCTAAGTAGTAGCAGAGAAAGAAGTATATTTTTTTATAATCAATTTAGTGTTGTAACAGTGTTTTCTCTATTACATTAATTTGTAAAAAAGCAAGAAAGCATTTACGAGTATTTTTAATAAATAATAATAAATGTTACCCTTCTAGACACTATTTAGTCTCCATTTTCCTCTTGCTTCAGTAGTTTCTTACATTTGTTTGTGCGAACTTTGCACTATGTAAAAAACATTTGGAATTTCATTATCGTCGCACATGCAATGTTTCAAATTTGAATGTTTTTGAAAAAGTAATCTTTCGACAGTTGATACTGTGCTAGTGCAGTAGGTATAATTCTTCTATAAAAATATTCTACTTCAAGTAAATTTATTGAAAATAATTCATTCAAAGTAGTTGTCCGGTACTGTGATAAATTAATATTCCATAGAAATAATTTGAGCCTTTTTTTAAGTCGTCTTTTTCCATACTTAAATGCTGTAGAAAGTTGGTAAATGTTTAATATCATTTATCTACTACTCTCAGTGCATCAATAATTGCCACTAGTTCTTAAATCTAAGAATAAACTTACAGTGATTCGTAAAACAGAATGTCAGGTTGTCCTAATTCCAAAACTCACAATTGCAACTCTCCAAACTGCTTAGTCAGTACAGTCATGCATCACAAAATGCGTATAACTATAATTGGTTTTGAAGTTATACCATAGTTGTACAGAATAATTTTATTTGAATGTCATACTAAATTTAATAAACAGTAATTTATACTAAACTAAATTCGCGGTAGAAGTTGTTGCTCAAAAATTATAATATGTGCTAGTAGTTGGTTATCATTCTGATTCTTTTTCAAGAGCAAAACTTATTTTCGTGCTTTATTTGAACTCAGAAACACAAAATTTGTTCATTTTGGCCACCACCACTTATACTATTCTAATTAATGAAATTAATAAATTCTTGTTTATTATTCGTACTAAATCTCACCTGTCGCGACTCCTCTGGAACATTAAGAACTGAGAGAAAAGCGCGACAACTTTAATGCAACTCAGCATCGTTTGATAAATTGATACACAACTGGTGTCGTTTATAAAAAGATGTTTACACCAAGCGCGACATTCATTATTCCATTTCCGTCCGATTTGCGCCCTAATGGAGAAACGTATGTGAGGGAGATTCTAGAAAAGCGAACAAGAAATTTCTTAATAAAGTTGTTTTTGATCCACAATGCACTGTACAGTAAACGATGTTCAGACTGGACTGTATACCTCGGCAAGGCGAGTTTAAAGCGGTTTCTCACAACGATTAAATTAATCTTCTTAGGCCAGTAGCGTAGTTAATCACAGAGGAATAATATTTCTAAACAAATATTTTTCTCTAATACTGTTGAAAAATGTTAGTCTTTTCTCGTTCGCCTTTTTTATTACTAGTAAAAAAACAGCTTTTGTAATTACATCATGCGTGTGAAAAGTGACTTTGCTACACTTGCCACATTTTTTGTTGTACGACAATATACAACTGCGTCGTTTTTTTTTGCAAGTCTAATATTCTTAGATGCTAGAAAAAATATTCTTTTATCCCAAGCCTAATATTCAATACATACTGACATGAAACTGTCGAAATTGTTTTCTAGCATTGTAGTTATAAAAACTAGCGGCTAATAGATAATAACAATAGCTAATTCAACCTTTGATTGAAAGTATCTCAAAATATTTTTTAATAGGTCTCGAGTACTGATAGTTTAACATCAGTTCTAGAAATCTACACATTACCTATGATACGCCCCTGGTTGCTATCGTGAAGGATTAATCCACCCTCAGTGTAATGAATAGCGGGAAGAGCTAAAGCAATTTACCCGGCAATATGAGATATGACTCTGCAAAATAAAAATACTCCTAGTAATTCTTTGCTATAAAAATATGTAGGTTTTTAAGGGCTTACATATCACAGATATATGCAACCAGGCGGATATTTTCATCGTGGGACGAACTGCAATTTACCTAGCTTAAAGTAGAGGAATTGTGCAGTGACATATTAGAATTACTTTGTTAGATTTAAGTAGCATCTCCTTTTGTGGAGACTGACGGTGAGAGCTTCACGACGAAGTAAATAGAAGATTACTGATCTAAAGTATACTTGTCAGCTAATGGCTGTTATAAAACTAATGTGATGCAACATATTTAGTTGTACTTTTCGGATAAAAAATAGTAGGGTGCTACAGATTTAGTCCAGGAGATAGAGGTAACTTGAGCATTTAAGGAATATACCCCTATTATCGATCGCAGCGTGGCCAAGCGGTTAGGGAGCTCAGGCTGCGGTGTCACGGTACGGGGTTCAATCCCCACATCTGGCAACTGGCGGGTATCCCACCCATTCGCTTTAAAAATTAGGTACCTAAACCACAATTATATTTATCAAAACATTTTACAATAGTCTCAGTTTACGCATACTTCGGTTAAATTTAATCATCGACTTATATCCACTGTATCAAGTTGAAATTGGGAAAATGTTATAACAAATACTCAAAAAGTTCTCCATTCTGCTGTAAACAATAATCCAATCTGTTATAAACTGCCTGCCTTACATTAACCAACTTTCTATCTGTGAGTTTGGCCGCAAACAGTCAATATTTGGATAGCGTTATCGGTAATTTTTGTTTTTCAGTTGATCCCACAAAAAGAAGTTGCATGGTGCCAAGTCCGGAGATCGTGGTGGCCAGTTGATAGTGCCACCGCGCCAATCCAGCAAGTAAAAAGTTATCATTTAGATATTCCGTCACATTCAAACCATAATGCGCTGAACAGCTATCATTCTGAAACCAGATCTCCAAACCTGCAACTTCTCCTAATACAGGGCTAAACTGATTGATTGTAAGTTTTAAATAAGAATTTAAATTTACTACTATTTCAAACGGCCCAATAGTGTTATTATTGAAAATACCAACCTAATATCGAGTATTCTGCGTATTTGGTTCATTATTAAGTGTGAACGTACATCATCTGTATATCAGATTGACCGCAAAAAGTTCCTATCTTCGTTTGAGTGTTCCTGCATGACCTCACAGAATACACACTTACTTTCTTCAACATTATATTATTATTATTATTACTATCATTTATAATAATTATGTAAATACATAAATTAATAACTGAGAAATAATAAAATTTATTTTGCCTAGAGCTTGTTCATAACAAACAAACAACAAACTGACTTTTCTAAATAAAATGCGAAATATTAGAATTATTAAGCTATTTTTTCTTAAACAAGCAACAAATTCAAGTAAAGTAGTATCAAATAAAACGATTTTTTTGTGTTTCGATTGATACCACTATAAATCCTATCAAGGCAAGCGGCAAGCAGAAATCTGCATACATACGATTTTCCATGCTATTTTCATATATTTGCCCTTTAACTCAAACACTCGGTGTATATTTAAGTTATCACTTCGGGCTACCCAATACAATGAAAGATTTATAGACAACTAATAAATAAATTTCCATGTAAAAGTAATAAATGTAATTGATTAATCAATTCGGTATCTGAAATATTTGATGCCATAAATATTGTTCACTAGAACAAAGGAGATAGAGAATAATCTTCAAGGCCTTCTTTGTTTGCTGTATTGATTAAGTGGTGATTTTAAATCTTGACCTAGGTGTATGTAAGCGCTTACTGTCGACATAAATCGTTTTGTAACAGTTTTAATAGTGTGGTGAATTCAAGAAACATAACTTATGTCATTTAAAACAATTTGAAAGATATTTTAAGGTTACGAAAAGGAAAGCATTATTTTAATTAATTTTCTGATAACTAAGTGGACATTTAGAAAATTAATTATGTTGGTAAATGCTGAAGGAGGTTTGTTAATGAGATCCTTGTAGGTCATTAAGGGTAGAAAGAATCTTTGTCGGCAGAAAAGCCAGGTCAAACCTTTCTTTGAAAATAGTTGTAATCTATGTTAACTCACAAAGAAATGAACACAGCAGCGGTGGTTGAAACTGCATTTAATTACTAACATACAACTTCTGTATTTATACACTACATTAAGTTTAATATTTAAGCGTAAAAGTGCAACTTTGAATTATGTTCATTCAGCGCGACCTGCTAAGTTGGCTTTAAGTGGAGTGTACGCATTAGCTATATTTACGATGTAAACAGAGCCATGCAATTTCGACACAACTTACAAAAATTGATTACGACATGCTGCGTAATATAAAGGTAGGCCGCAAAAATTGCAAAATTTTAAACTAATTGTATTATGCAGGGTGTCCCATAAATACAGTACTACACTTAAAATGCGTTTCTGGACTAATGCTGGCAGAAGCTTTTTGTCTTATTTTGATCACTAGTATCACCTTCCAAAGCGAGTTGAGTCATTTATGGTAAACCCTGCATGCTGTCCCTAAATTAACCCAAAATACGAATGTTTTGAACGCAGAAACATATGAAACAGCACATTGAGGTTGCAGAACAAAATTGTTGCCTGGGTCAATTATTTGCTGTGCTCGACTACTACAACTGCGTTTGTATCCGCGATATCAGATAACTGATTCCGCTGATGATGCACAAGCCGCTCATAAATGCTGAACTATTGAGTGAATGAAGATATGACGAGAGTTTGCAGTGGATCAGTCAGTGGCGATTTTCTGCTGGTGTAACTCATTTGGCCCGATGTCTTAAAAATCTCTATTGACGGAGACTTCTCGATCGTAATATCCACAGCAGTTGTGAAATTCGCTACGACAATTTTGTTGCATGTTGGTATCACCCGAATCATGCTAAACGATTTTGAGTACAATGTATCTTGTTTGCTTTGGATGTGGTACTCTGGGGCGATTTGAATTACTCCAGCACTGTTGAGGACCACTTCTTCTCGAATATTGTTGCAAATGACTGCTGCGCTATAAACACCCAGGTGTTGTTTAATTTACGGTCTCTTCTCTTGTTGTGGGCTGTTGTCGCAGAAATTACCGCCTCTGTAGCTCGGTACCGCCTTAACTATGTACTTTAATACGATGCTGACTGCTGACAGCGGTGTTTTGTTGTGTTTCTGTCTTAGGTGTGAGGTAGATTCCAAAATATCCATGTCTGCTGATTGTGGAAGGTTGTCTTGTTTATGCGTTATAGCTGGTACTCGACTGATTGTATTTCCGCTTTCCATAATCCTCCGAAATGAGGAGCTGCAGGGGTAAAAATGTCATTGTACAATTTTCGCTTTCAAAGTAGCCTTAGTATTGGCAATCACAAACGTGTTTGCTCCTACGAACTTTATACCATTATTGCTATGCATGTGGACACATTTTCCTCTTCTTACAGTGAAATGCCAAAATTTTGCTTTTCATGTCGTCATTTCTGGACTTCATCCCCCACTAGGTGCCAATTTCTTATCAGCCTTTTTTGCTGCACACTGTTAGGAACTGATTTCTTCCCGGCGCTTTCATCAGCGCTGATTGGTGGCATTTGTGGACATCATCCACCGCTAAGAGCTGATTTAGAATGATTTTTATGTCTTCTTATTTTTTGTTCATGGGCTGTGATTTCCTTTTCGTTATGCCGGTCAACTTTGTGAATGGGAATCTTAGATACTTCATACACTTGGTAATCTTTTTGTACAGAAGAAGTTTTTCCTTTTTCGATAATAGCTAAATGTTGAACTCCAGCATTCTTTATATTGGTAGCTAGTATCACTCGTTCTTCTGTTGTAGTAACGGCTGTTCGAGTTGTTAATAGTTCTGCCATATTCTGCCATCGCAGTGGTTGGTTGTAACTTCTGCTGGTCCAGCTAACGGTGACCTTTTACTTGTAGGTTGATCAGAGGCTTCTTCAGCAATATGATATAGCGTTGGAGCTCCATGGTGGGCAGATACTGAATATGCTGTAGCGTTATATTTGATAGAGTTTGTTTGTTTGCCTTCTTGTGTTTTGTTTCCAGGTATTCATAGATGGGCAAAGTAATTCTTGGTACTGCTACCTGGGAGTCCTCGTGTGGTCGTGGTTGATCATTGCTTTCGCAGTACCTACTAGACTGCGCAGTCTTCTCGAAGTCTACGGAGATGCATGAATTGCTGTGGTCACAACCCCACTTCCTCTCTCCGCAGCTGACAGTCGATGTGGGCCTTCGTTCTATTTATGCGGGGCCGGGTAAGGACTTTATTATTACTCGGAACAGAGAAGAGTGTGCTGCCTCTTCAGTTGTTGCATTTTGACGTGACACGAGTTTTATCAGCAGTGCTTTACTTCAATTTTCAGGCATATCTCCAGTAGCCTATATCTTCTATAACAGAAATTTTAGGGTGGTAGCAGCAATTACAACGTCATCTTTTAGTATTTCCGATGCGATTTTGTGGATATCCATTGCTTTACTATTTCTCGATGCCTTCAGTGCCACCACTATTCACTACAAAAGGGTTAGTGTTGATTCACTTCCCTTTATCCCGCCTCACAGTCTTCTTCACACCACTTTCTTATTCCGCGTGCAATTGCTGTAGTTCCTTCTTTAGTTCTCGTTTGAGTCGCGTTCACAGCAACCTTCGCTCTTGTTATTGTTTTTATCTTCGCCCATATGTGTTCCGACATTCACTCTGTAATGAGACGTTTGTTGTTCCCTCCCTTGGGATGTTACCATTAAAGAAACGTTACGTAAGCCTTCAGTTTTTTACAAATTCATTGCGCTGTTTGTTCGCCTAGCTATCTCAATACGCATGAAACTTCTAAATTCCCCAGTCGGGATTATTTAGCCCGTAGATCTGCTAAAACAGAAAACTGGCCTGCACTATTCTCAGAGCTGAAAATGAATTGAAACAACGTACACAAGAAAATCCAATTTGATCACAGAAATATAATGATCTTTAAACAGAAATAAAACATCAACAAAAAAGAAAATAGAATGAAACCCTAAAATTAATGGGCATTGACAAACACAACAGTGTTAAATAAGAGTGGGCAATCTACTCGGGAAAGCTCCTGACTACTCGCATTTACAAGCAGACGATAGCAGACTATCTGGGTCTGCGCTAATTTTAAATAATATTCTTAAAACGCCGAAATAACTGTCTTTGGTATGCAGACTTTAAACTGCATCGAAATTAGGCGTCATGATGTCGTGCATCAAAATCCGTGTTATTCATTCGTGTACATTCTATTTATCTATGCCGAACATTCCTTTACGATAGCGTAATTTTTACACACAGCCTAGAGCAACCGTCTATCACTCAAACTGCAGCCACTTCCTGTATTAGGTTACCTTGAAATGCTGCGTACTACACCGTCGTGGATCTGGGTGCACCCTGGATTAGGTATTCCTTAAAAAATTGGTATGTGATTTCCACATGAAGACAACGGAAAAGTCCCTCGTTACTGGCTATGATACCGCTGACTGACGTCACGTAACCAAATGGACGTCAAGAAATTACTTGGCTGCTTTACAGTGTGTACTTACTTATCATCCCCACCGACTACTAACTCCGTTCACCAGGAACACCTCTGAGACTGCATTTATCGCTGTACATACGAATTCGAGTGCTTCTCCGAACACGTCGGTACTCCTACACTATTTTATGCTAGTTTACGAGGATTAAACCTAACTAAAATCAAAAAATCTTGTAAAAACAAACTAGGTATATGTGTAAAATATTAAAATCAACAATTCTGGCGAGCGACCAAATACCCGCTTCAACGCCTTCTTCCTCCGGTTCTTGAAACCCATGATTACGTCTGTCGTCTCTGTCAAGATAGTTTTCAATACACTAAATTCTTTCTCTGCACTGTTCCTTGCAGTTTCTGCCAATGTCTGAAACCTATTCTGCAGATCGATTTTGAATGCGTCCTTAGTCTCGCTGTTTTGCTTTGGTTTAAGGATGTCGTAGTGCTCCCTGTTATATCCACTCAAGCTCTTCGTTCCCAGTATCTTAATTTTAAACTTAACAGCCACTAGGTGATGGTTGATCCCGATATCTGTACTCCTTTGCTTCTGACATCCTGCAAGCACGATCTCCATCTTCTGGTAGTGGTAACGTTGAAACAATAAAGAAGCCAACCTGCGATCGATTACTAATAATAATCTATGGTAGTATAATCGCAGACCCCCTTATCATTTATACACCACGGTAGCTCTGCAATGTTCTTACTCACCGCAATGACCTAGCTAGCTTCAAATTCGATGGCCTTGGGTCGCAGATTTCTATCATCAGCTGAACTGCTGCAAGCTCTTTTAATAATAGTAAAAAACAAAGGGCGCCAGAAATCACAGATTTCGAGAAATAAATAAAATTACAGCAACAATTAGGTTTATTTAATTAATAATTAATAGTTGCTCGCAACATCGCAATTAGGCCTGTAAATTGTTTATCACAAGGTTTAAATACAGTATATAATACAGTATATTACTAATGCTGAAAATGCAGCACGCACAAAAAATATGCGAACCTCTTTTGGGCTCTTGGATTGAATGTGATCACAACTCACTCTGAAGGAGTAAGTTTACCACTGTCATATGTTTTAACCGTTGTCTCGGTAATGATAGTAAGATGGTGTGAGGGCACTTTTTACGAAATTCTTAATACGTATTCATTTAGCAAAACTCTAAATTTGTGAGTTGTAAATTTGGGAACAATTAATACATTATGTTTTAAATTTGTAACGCATAGATTTATGAATAATTAATACATTACGTTTTAAATTTGTATAGCGTAGTTTAAATTTGCAAATTGTAAATCTGAAGCGTCGTTACAATCGATTCAGCCAACAATTCATAGGCGGACGTAGTTATCAACAAAAGTTGAAACAAGACTAACCTGGGTGGTGATAAAAAACGTTGCCGGCAGGCACTGAATTGGTCCAGGGTTAGCTTAGCGTAAGCCGACAGCAACTTCGAACTCGTGGCCGAATTTGATAATAGACGCTCCTTGTACCACTTGGCAAGCTCAAGATGACATTCCAGAAAGGAGTTGCTGGTCCAAGTTATTGATTAGGGTGAAACCCAAATAAAGAGTCGTCTAAAAACGGCATCTAATAATGGCGTTTAAAAGTGACGTTGACGAATATCGTCAAAGAGCTAATAAAAAACGGGAAATTACTAAAATGAATATCAAACAAGTAGCGTAGACATACCTGATTTTAGTCATCAGCTCACAAACAAAGTTAATTAAAAATTGGTGCGGTAGCACGCGGGAAAGCCTTCGTAGAAGCAAGTTACTTCAACCGAATGCAAAAATCAAATACCCGCAGAACAACGGAATAGCTGCTCGCTGGCGCAAAGCGATAACAAGTGAATTTCGGAAAAACCAAATCCAGCACTTTTGCGCGGACAAGATTTGATATCGTTTGAAATACAGCGAATAATAATTCAAGTGGGAATATACAGGCTGGCCCGGAAAAGAATAAACGACGAAACAAATAGCCGGAGCTACAGATTTGTTTCAACGTGGTCTAGTTGGTTTTCGGTTTTATAATCAGGTGATACCAAGGTCACCCTATGACAAGGTCTATGATGAAAAATTGATGTTTTTTTGACGCCCTCGATCCGGGCGCTTGAGGATTAGAGTTACACCGCCCATATAGAATCCCTGATAGACATTTGCCGCTTGCAGTGGCATCCCCCTTCCCAGGTGTCACTAGCCCAGTGAATGGTGACTATAGGATCCACCTATCAGGCTTTGCCCTGTTGCATATGCTGCATACAGTTACAACCTGTAGGATCCCTGTATACTCATGGATGAGAAGCTGAAAGTAGAGTTTGGTGTTTAGCAACGAATTCTACGTAAACACCAACATACTTTTAAATGTATAACAATGATTTAATATGCTATATATACCAACTTTATACTGCTTTATATAATGAATTATAAACGTTAATTGACGTACCTTCAGACTTATCATTCAAAATATGTCATCAGGCCTGTGGTATGAATTTTATGTGTTCTAGAAGTATATGTACTACAACTAACTAAAGCTGTTGCAATATCGATGATGATAATAGTTCTTCTTGTCGTCCCTATCCTTTTCGAATGATGGCAAATATTATGGCAAATCGGACCTTATCAGCAACAGCTCTGAATAAACCCACTGTTATTGTTAGTATTGGTATTGAACCAAATTCTTAGGTTTTTTAGTCACGATATTCTATTCTATTCTGGGTCCCCTTTTTCCTTCCATCTTTCCATGTAGGATCAATTTCTAGACTTCATATATTTTGCTGTTTTTCATAATATGCCCCAAGGACTTCATTATCCCTGTTTTTATTGTTAGCAAAAGGTCTTTGTCTTTTTTTATTCTTCCAAGGACCGTTTGGTTGGTGACATAGTTTGTCCATGGAATTTTTAGAATGCGTCGATATAGCCACATTATATAAGCTTCAATTTTTTTGCTAGAAGACTCCGTCAAGGTCCAGGACTCAACTCCATACATCAACACCGGAAATACATAGTATCTTAGAAATCTGATTTTCATTTGCAGTTATAAGTCGTGGTATCTAAACTGCTTTGACATTATCAGAAATGCAGCTCTCGACTTTTGTATTCGACACTCTATTTCTACTGAGTGATCCCATCGGATTAATTGTTGTTCCTAAGTAATTACATGTTTGTACTCTCTTTATTCGTTGATATTTCGCAATGAGTTGTTCACGATGTTGATTGTTGCTTTATATTACCATATATTTTGTTTTCTTTATATTAAATGATAAACCGTAGTTTTTACTGATTTCTGTAACCTGTAACTCCTACAGGTTCATGAGACTGTCTGCAAACACGACAGTATACCTCACGTTATCTATGCACTCTTCATTTATCCTAATACCGATGTCTGTATTTTCTGCTGCCACTTGAAATATTTGCTCTGAGTATATATTGAATAATATCGGCGACAACAGACACTGCTGACGAACACCTCGTTGAGGTGAACTAATGGATTGTTGGTTATTTTGTTGTCATAATAAGCTGAATTTTCGCTTTGTTTGGAATACCATATTTTCAGGTCATCTGTCATTCGTTAGAGTCGAGCATTTGTCATACAATGGTTAAATTTATCAACAATGTAACAACCTAACCCTGCTGATGCGAATCTCAAATTCCTAGCAACAGTATAAACTTTGATAAGTTGGAAATGAATAAAATATGGAAAGCAACATACATTTATTACAGCAAAGCATAATTAAATAATCATATTTTTTATTAGCCACAGAGAGAGGCAATAAAATTCAAAATAAGCTATTTTGTAATGTAGTGTGTGTTAAACATTTTATCTATTTAATTATTAATTACAATAACGATATTATAAAAAGCACCTGCAAAGGAAGGCTGATGAACATAGAATATTGTCCAGGTATCCATTTTTTCTACTTTGCCGATAATGATTTTACCGTTTTTATTATGTAATTTTCCAGTCGTATTAGATTTGTATATATCAGCTGCTTTTCTGATTTTTTTGAGCATCTGTATATATAAAAATCAATCGCCGTGTGTTAGTGTGTTAGTAATGCAAAAACTGGAGAACGACTTGACCGATTTGGATGATTTTTTTTTGTTGTGTTCGTCTTACTCCTAAGGTGGTTTAGCAAAAAAAAAATCGGAAAAATCCAAAGCCAAAAAATTGGAAAATATCGAATGTGTGTTTTTTTATACACTGTACGACTTTCTATTTGCAGTCATACTTTAATGATTCTATGCTTAATGGTTTGAAGGGTTTTCCCCATCATTTCATAATCCAAAACGTTTGGCGGGTCAGCTAGTATTAAATAAATCATACCTTTTCTCTAAAGACTTGACTTCCTTGTTATCTATTTTTTTTTATCCATGAGTTCCAGTATTCTATCTGCCACCCAGTCTTCCCATTTCTCAAGTTAAACCACTAAGGGCCGATTCTACAATGCAAGTATATACTTAGAATAAGCTATCCGAGGTATAATTGTCATAGTTTTCTTTGTTACAACAATCGTTTCTAGGGTATTTATTCTCAAGATAACTTTATCCTTGGATTGTAGAACCGGCCCTAAATGTTCATATCCAATCTCATCAAAAGCTTCACATCATTCTTCTAACGCTTTTTCAATATTACTTTCTGTAATTAGATCTGTTCGTTTCTCAATTATTAATTTTTTCACAGTTTGCTTCGTCTGCTGATCTTTCAGTTCTCAAGTTCCAACATTCCCTGTGTATTTTTCTCTTGATTTTCTTAAGTTTGATCTTGAATCCTCCAACCGGAGGACGGTAGCCAGATGTTATCTCCGCACCAGGGTATATTTTAACCGATAAGCAGCTGTTGCGAAAACGTTCTTTTACTAGTATATAATCAATTTGGTTCCTAACCATATAGCCGGGTCGGTCTTGTGGTGAAACGCATGTGTAAAATCGACGTGGTGGAAGTCTAAAAAGGTGTTCATAATTACATATTCTTCTTCTTCGACGAAAATGTATAATCTTTCTCCACGTTCATTTCTTGTACCCAATCTGTCGTCACCAATAAATTTGCCACTCTGACCTTTCCCAATCTTAACGTTTAAATTATCAATGATAGTTATTACATCTTGTTTATGAAATTGTTTCATTACATCTGACATTGACGTGTAACATTTTTCTATTTCCTCGTCTGGTGTTAGCGGCTGGGGCATATACTTGAACGATGTTTAATTTAACTGGGTCGCTGTCTAACTGTATAACTAGCATAATTTCAGATATCGGTATGAAATTTCTAACATACGGTAATATCTTTTTAGATATTATAAAACCGACTCCATGTATGTGTTGGCCTTCGTAATTACCAGAATAGTATAATTTTGATTTTTAATTGAATAGTAATCAAACCATAAGAAATGTGAACAAAAGCTAAAAGACTGGTGCTCAAGCACTGTTAGATATAAGCGTCTATAAAAAAAAGTAAATCGTTTAAAGATGGCCAAGAACGTGTTGAGAATGAACCGCATTCTCGGCATCCAAAAATATCGACAACTGAAGAGAATGCTGACAGAGTAAAATGCACTTATTTAAAACGATAGTCAAATATCAGTGAATGATATTGTTTCTGCATTAAATATCAGTAAGGGTACCGTGGAAAAAACGCAAGTTCTCTATCTGCTTCTTACAGGATAATGCTTGATCCCATTTCGCTGCTCACACGTTGATTCCAAGTAAGAAAATTAAATGGACTATGCTACCCCATCTACCACACAGTTCGGACCTTGTTCCATCAGATTTATATTTGTTTGGACACAGTTTATAAGAATAAAAACAATCTTTCTAACGAAGAAGTAATCGAAACTGTTCACAAATGGGTGGGTCAGCAACCAAAAGAATTTTTTTCTCATGGAATACAAAAGCTACCGGAACGACGGCACCAGTTCAATCAAAGGGAGAGACGCTATGCAGAAAAATGGCATGATATGCATTAGAGCGTTTGTGTTTGTTTCTGAATAAACAGTAAATTATAATTTATATTTGAACGCTTCTCCTACTTACCGATAATTTTACACAAGCCAAAGGTCGAGTGCTGGTTGCAATGAAAACTGAAATTTTCTAAGGGCAACCAGCACGATGACTCTTGGCACGTGCAAAATTATCTGTAAGTGTGTGGCCTACGTTTACATTTTGAAGATTATTGCACAAAACCCTTATACGAATTATGATTTACAATTGATCTAATAACATCAAAAAACTTACATTTCTATTTCTAATTATGACACCATCCGCAGAGTCGATAATCATCCCTAGGGCGGTTATCGCTTGATAAGCATCCGTAGGGTGCTTATCAGATAATCAATTGGGGATTGTTCAATTTTCAAAAAATGTATTGTACTCATTGAATGATATCAGTCATGTGACAGTTAAGTGTAATAGTCTAAAATATTATGCGAACGTGGTTAATTGACCAACGGTTTTTATACAAAACCTTATATTTTTAAAACATTTATAGATTTTAAATCAAAGTGAAAGTTAATACCTACCTCTTAAAAGCTTAAAAATTTAAAAGCACCATTTACATCCATCCCCAAGTGGTGTTATTTTAAAAACACTAAACGAAATTTATTTGGAAAACGCTGTAATAAATAAAAAACAAAAATAATGTTAACTCAAAAGTCCCATCCACTGCGTTACGGTATAAAGAGAACAACATGGACTTTTACTGCCAAAATTAATAGGTCGCTGGAGGCTAGAAGCAGAAATATATCGGAAAATAACGGCGCATTGCTGTAGGGTAGCTACATAAAAAATGCAAAAATAATGAACAAATTCGTAGAAATATTGACATGAATTATTGACGTGCATGAACTGGGTCACGTCATATGACGTGATATTATAGTTCAATCCATACATTTTACAATGATATAAAATGTATCACATTTGCTGATTATTTGTGGAAAATTTTAAATAATTAAATATTGCGCGTATGAATTTCAAATTAGAAAATATTTCCTTTTTTTGTATCTAGAATTTTTATTTATATACTTCATTCAAGTGGTTTTAAGTAATTACTTACAATTACAAACATAAAATTCTCTCATAAATTTTTCGAATTAATTTTTCAGTAATTGTATTTTTAGTAAGTATACCTACAACCAGTGTTTTATTTAGGTATACAAACATATATAACCTTGAATAACTTTTGTTGATTTTTTGTGCAGATTATGCAGAACAGTCCTACATTACAAATAAATTAATGTTAGATAAAAACCAACATACAAAGAGGTAATATCTTGTAGCCGTGTAGCAGTAAAGTTTGTGCAGTTAGATGGCGCTGATGGAAGCAGCCCGGTATTGGACGAAGCGTTTATAATTATCTACAAAAGAAGTAATAATATCTTAAAATGTTTTTATAGCACTAAAAAGTCAACGAGTAAGTTAATTTACATTAATAGACAAAAAGGAAAAAATAAAATTCGAACTTACTCTCCCACAGAGAATCTTGTTTCTAGTAAGACCCTTTAACCGTTCGGCCAGGACGGCTGCGTGGTACACAGTCTTATCATTGTATTATGAAGGTGAACATGACGTCGTAAGGAAGCAAGCCTGATCGCGGACGAAGCAAGTCCGATCGATGCCGATTCAGCATAACAGTCGGACGGGCACAGCTTTTAATACTCTAAACCTAAAATGAAATAGGCATCAAATAACCCAACACACAACTTACTAACTTTTTTACATTTCGTTTAAAATTAGGCCCGAGTTGTTTTACAGTTTATATACATATTAGTAACTAACGTCAATATCGATGTTGAAATGTGTCTACCTGGAAAGCGTTGAGGGTACTAACAGCAGCATTCGTCCAGCTATATATGTAAGTATACCAACTTTTTTAGCACTAAAATACATTTTTCACCGTTTAAGCACAATGACAAAACGACTCGGCGAAAATTAATTTCCGTCTTGGTATGTATGTATCTACGCAAGTGTGCATGTTCCACACTTAAGGCTCAAGAGATACCCCATAGTCGCATACATCCAAAATTTCCAGGAAAGGATATATCTTTCAGTAAATGTTTATTTGTTTGTTATGGACAAAGTCTAGCCACCATTTCAGTGCTTAGCTAACTGGATTTTCTTTGAAACGACTCAGATTACGGTACCAGAATTTCAAAAGAGAGCTGGACCTCAAAGCCTAGACTTAAAGAATATTATACGATGCGTACGAGAAAAACTCAAGGTCAGTAGTATGCAGTGTCGGCTCGTTAGCTGACGCAAGAAATAAAAATTATACAAATATGAAATATTAAACAAACAAAATGACGGTCATAAATTGCTACCAATAACGCAGCCATTTCTCTAAAGCTTGAGAAGAACTGCGAGAGGTCTACCGATGGCCGAAATATGACTTAATAGGAATAACTAGCAACCAGTGAGACAAATGTCTCATTTAATAAAACAAAAAAGACCGTTTTTCAAATAGAACGCGTATTAAATAAAAACAATAATATTTTTTAAAATCACGTGATTGAAATTCGGTTCCTGACCTGACATGACCATTCCAAACATATAACTTTAATAACTTTTTTCTCTATCTCTTACGGTTTGGCTGCTGAAACAGCGTTCCGGACGGACCAGCGTCCCGGACAGACAAGTCCATTAGATAAAGGACTAGCAGTCCAGTGAGACAAATGTCTCATTTAATAAAACAAAAAAGACCGTCCCGGACGGACCAGCGTCCCGCACGGACGGAAATCACGTGATTTCTCGAAAACCGGAAGTGTCACGTGACTGAAATTCGGTTCCTGACCTGACATGACCATTCCAAACATATAACTTTCATAACTTTTTTCTCTATCTCTTACTGTTTGGCTGCTGAAACAGCGTCCCGGACGGACGGACGGACGGACAGACAAGTCTATTATATATATGGATACTTACTTTGTTTTAAAATTATAGTCGCCTGACACCTGCACTGTGTGTTGCCTATTTATAAAATGTTAGGCTCGGAGTTTTAAAATAAAGGCCCTATAAATTAGTGGCGGCTGCTTTTTAAGAGCTCAGGAGTTCGAATCTGTCAGATGTCAACGGCCTATCTGCCATTAGCAAAAATTAGCTATTCTATAATTGAAAATATATGTTATCATTTATCCTTCCGTTACAATATAATAATGTTTGAATAATAAGATCTGGAGCGAAACGTGTAAAACAATATCCATGATCAATGTGTCAGCACACTCGCTCGTATCATATACACCAAGTAGCCGGCAGCTGCTGATAGCTCTCCGAAACGAAGCTAAGAACTTGTATGGGAATTACGGGCAAAACGCCATTGCTGCAGGAGCGATGATATAGCAGTTTTAATGTTGCGCGAAGGCTCAGGCTGCAGACTTGCGGACTTATCGTAATATTTACAAATAAGACGCTCCCGAAGTGTAATGCAATTCGAGGGTAAAGGCGGCCGCCGCGCCAATAGCATTGCTCCTTGAAAATGTGGTGCAAGAATATTCTTGCATCCTTTTGTGTCGTGTTTAGATAAACTTAATATAATATCGGTTGCCGTTGGAGCGTGTTTATTTACATTGGGTGATTTCGGATGTTTCGGCATTGTTATGCAAACATGGGAGAGAATATCATAGCTAATATTCTCAAAATTAATTTTAAAAGCCTACCGTTTACCGGAAAACGCTAAAATAAAAAAAATTTACCTATTAAATTTCAACCTGCACAATAAAGTTGGAATTCGTAATTTTACAAAATATTTTCAGTGAACATTTACACAAAAAAAATGTGGATGTGATGAATGCTCTGTTTTGTTTTCTATTATAAGTACATTATTATCATGGTTCGTTTTTTAACACTTACGTACATTTTGTGTTGTGTTTCAATACTTTTTATTCTATGCATATTACGTTTCGTTTTAGATTATTAAAAGAAAGTTCTTGACTATATTTAGCCTAAACCATGGAAGAATTATAGGTGAGTCATTAATTATTAAGTTTTGCTTAGTTATTATTAAAACACAATTATCACGAGCCGCCCCTGCTATAAATATGATATGTGCCAGAGTTATCCTTTAATAGTCTGATTTTCTTCCTTTTTGTGCTAAGTATCCATGTTTATCGCTTCCCTTAGGCCCTGAACACACGGGATTCCGTTTCCCAGATTCGGTATGCGGGATACAGAATCTGAGTCTGTTCAGACACTGCGACTGAATCTCAAACGCGGACCTTCAGTCACTTGCAGTGCCGTGCTGTTATGGACCTAGCATTGCTGTTCTTTGTTTCTGTCGAATTAGTCTAGAAGTGCTGTATTTAAAGTCTGAGATTGAGCTCTACTAAGCTAATAAATTTTTCATTGTCAAATAATGTACATTCTATGATCATTGTATAGTAAGGAACGCCTTGCTTATTCGATTTAAATAGAAGTTGAAGAAAATCTGCTACGCCTATGACATGATATCATATGTTCTGGCTGGCAAAAGTAGGCGAGTCCAGGCCGTGGTACACGTGGACTCATATCCTCTATATGCTCCAATGGTAAATCGGTATCCGAGATACAGAATGTGTAGCCGGCGGCCGATTTTCCTTATCTCTCCATTTCGGCCGCCGGCGACAAATTCTGTATCTCGGATACCGATTTACCATTGGAGCATATAGAGGATATGAGTCTACGTGTACCACGGCCTGGACTCGCCTACTTTTGCCAGCCAGAACATATGATATCATATCATAGGCGTAGCAGATTTTGTGAAACTTCTATTTAAATCGAATAAGCAAAGCGTTCCTTACTATACAACGATCATAGAGCGTACATTATTTGACAATGAAAAGTTTATTAGCTTAGTAGAGCCCAATCCCTGACTTTAAATACAGCACATCTAGACTAATTCGACAGAAACAATGAACAGCAATGCTAGGTCCATAACAGCACGGCACTGCAAGTGACTGAAGGCCCGCGTCTGAGATTCAGTCGCCGTGTCTGAACAGACTCAGATTCTGTATCCCGCATACCGAATCTGGGAAACGGAATCCCGTGTGTTCAGGGCCTTAATCGCACTTCCATTAGGTGTCCTAAAGTTAATTTGATTATGCTTTCCATTCTACTGTTCAATATTTAGAAAATATATGTGTACAGCATGCTACTACGAAAAGTATCACATGCTACCAAATAAAAACTATACAGTAGAATTTGCAGAAGTAAATAAAACTCTAAGAAAAGTGGTTAACACCGACATCAGTAACTACAAAAATGTGTTAATACGTAGTAGATATCATAGAACTGAGTAAAGGTTTAAACGTATTTAAAAAATTAAATTCTAAGCCGTAATTAAATCGCCTAACTTAAGATTAACAAAAAAACTAAAAACGCGAACCGCAGAGAAGAAATTTAAAACTTAACATAAGAATGTTGTATGAGTAATTTTAAGAATAATATTAGAAACAAACCTATGGAAAAAGGAAACAGATCTATAAAAAATAGAATTATAGACATCAACCCAGAATAATTACCAGACCTTGGCAAAGGTGACATTGAGAAAACACTTAGTGAAGTGAAAAATAACAGAGCTGCGGAAAAGGATGATATCTTGCCACAAATGATTAAGAAAACCCACTAGTAAAATACTTTGAATTGCCTTTAAAAATATTCGACGGTGTGAAGACGTGGTATACAGAGTTTAAAAAAATATAAATTTTAGTCCAAATACGATGAAACATAGTAACAGGAAAATAAAGTATAGAGAGGCATTAGACAAAGAGACTTCTTCAAAAATGTAAAATATGAAGACACAGATTTACCTACAGGTGTCAAACGTAACAGTACAAGTTTAAATTTGATAGGCCAGGTTGGTATCAGATTGTCTGTGTAACTCGGTGTGATAATTAGTAAGCATTTTTGATGCAGAACAGTACAGTACACGAATTCCTTTTTAATTTTGTTCTCCAAACATTTCTCCTTTTTTTAGCTTACGTTAACATGCGGTTTTGGGTTTCTCTTCCTATTACTTCTGAGGGTGCTGTGAGTATGTCCAGCACTTTGTCTACCACTAGTAGCATTATTTCTGACTTATATTTGCAAATCATAGGTAAACCCTTCAGTTGTGCAGATTTTGGACAGCTTAATTCCGTATTTATAAGAGTTTGCAGGAAGGTACTGTTGAAGGAACAGTCTACCTCTCCAAGGTATCTACCTACTTCCACTTGACATTAAGGGTGATATATTTCATATTTCCACATTCCTGATATCACAGGTACGGTATTTCAGTAAAGTAGTGTACCTAGGGGCGTTCCGGGACACATTTGACCTTGAAGTTTTTTCAAGGTTACGATCCTAGCCGGGATCAAGGTCACGGACCTAGCCGGAGTCAAGATCACGGACCTAACCGGGGTCAAGGTCACGGGTCTAGCCGGGGTCAAGATCATTGACCTCACCTAGGCCACTTCCGGTTCCCACGATGAATTTTTCGGGCTAAAAGTATAATTTTGAAATTTTACAAGATTCCCACTATGAATTTTTGGGGTGAAAAGTCTAATTTTTACAAGATTCTCACGATGAATTTTGGGGCTAAATGTCTAATTTTATTTCTACGCTTATCAAAATTTTCCCAGGCTCAACAGGATGTGAGTCATCTTGTCCAGACTTGCAGATGTAGATGTCTAGCCGGATGTTATTGTCTACGAACAATGACGCCCACTGTTTGAGAAATCTGCAAGATTGCAAAAATAATTGGACAATGACATCTTTGTTGTCTGGAGGAATTTTTGCTGACCTCCATTATCAGGTAAACCGGATGTTATTGTCTAGAGCTTCAGACTTGTCCAGACCTGTTTGAGAAATGTGCAAGACTGGTAAAAATTGAATAATGAAATCATTGTTGTCTGGAAATTTTTTGCTGATGTATAAAATTATCTTGAAATAAATTTGTCAAGTACTGTTGTCTGTTAGACATACAAAAAGAATTGTCAGGTGTGGAGTTCGAACCCACTCCCCTTAGGGAACCAGAGCTTAAATCCTTTGCCTAAAACGCACATAAAACACATATTAAAGGAGAGTAGTAATATAAAAATCTACCTGCTACTTACAGAGTTAATAAAAATTGAATCTTAAATTAGATAATAATAAAATTTTGTAAACAGCCAGTAATATTAATCTAAAATTAACTAAAAAATAAGTATTTATCAAATATTATTAGCAATGTTGTTAAACGTATGATAGAGGCAGTTATTAATTACTTAATAAATACAATTGTTCAATATCTAGTATTATAGTTAAAAAGAATTAAATTAAATAAAACCAAATATATCAATATATTAGTAAAATATACTCTTCAGTTAGCAGGTTAAAAGTTTGATGTAGTTTAGTCAACATTACACACCTATGTAATTCCAGCAGTAAACTCTAGTAGGAAGCTAACACATAAGTATAGTATAGAGTCTTAAACAGCAGAATTTTATAATACAAAACAGGGCGATAAAAGAATAATAATAATAATAATGTCTTTATTCCACCATCTAACTACAATTAAAAATTAACACTAAAAAAAAATATTTAAAAAAATAGGTATCGTAGAGCAGTGAAAACACGAGGACCAGTTCAGTATTATACCGCTTTTCAACTGGACCTCGATTAATTAACTAACACTATAAATGTAATGCCTAAATATTTTGTTTAGGGTAGTATAACACGACAAAGTAATATAATTGTCTGGAAAACCTGATTGTACAAGCAACCATAAACCTTTGTTTTGGTTAAATTTCCGAACATTGGCTGGATAAAAATTTTGAGTATGTTTTGTTAAACAGTGATGGCGTTAAAAGTTTTTATCTTCATCAGTGTTGTTATAGCCTCTTAACCAAATTAATTTTAGTATCGTTAAGAGCTTGATTACCGCACTGAGTGCGGTTATGGATATTACCGCACTCAGTGCGGTAATGGATAGATATTACCGCACTCAGTGTGGTAATGAATATTACCGCACCCTTTTTGTATAAAGAAATACGTTGAATCAGAATTTATTGATGAAGATAAAATATTGAACAATACACGTTTTGCTTATGGCAGTTAACGAGACTCGTTTGATTGCCGCAAAACTCGGCTCACCGCCTCGTTTTGGCAATCAAACTCGTTTCGTTAAGATGCTCATAATCAAACTTGTATCGTTAATATCTATTATCTTCATCCGTGTTGTTATAGCGTCTTAACCAAATTAATTTTAGTATCGTTAAGAGCTTCATTACCGCACTCAGTGCGGTAATGGACAGATATTACCGCACTCAGTGCGGTAATGAATATTACCGCACTCTTTTTATACAGTGAACCAGAGTTTATTGATGAAGATAAAATATTGAACAATACACGTTTGCTTATGGCACACAACGAAACTCGTTTGATTGCCGCAAAACTCGGCTCACCGCCTCGTTTTGGCAATTAAACTCGTTTCGTTAAGATGCTCATAATCAAACTTGTATCGTTAATATCTATAATGATTCTGGGAGGTTATTGTAAACTTTACTGATATTGTATTGAAAGGATCTCTCAAATAAGGCTGTTCTATGGTATGGAGGAGTAATTAGACCCCTGAATCTCAAGTTTAAATGATGTACATCAGTTCTAAATTGAATTTTATTATATAAATAAGGTGGGTTCTTTTCAAAGATAATTTTATGGTATAAAGATGCTGTGCGAAGCAAACGCCTGTCTTTCATATTAAGCCACTTAGATTCAGATAATTTGTGTGATATATGGTCATATTTACGCATACCGTAGATAAATCTTAAGCATGAATTTTGAATACGTTGTATTCTATTGGAAGTATCAGAATCTAGGCTAGGAAAAAATATTTCTGAACAATAAGAGAACTGAGAAAGCACTAATGATTCGCACAACATTTTTTTAATTGATGGATCCAAATAATGTTTATAGGGATATAACAGCTTTCAACTAATGTAAGCTTTTTGTATGCATTTATTAATATGTTGCCTGTATCTAAAGGTATTATCTAATATCAAACCTAATTTTTTCATACTATTTTTGAGAGGTAGATTAGTATTATTAATTGCGACGCGTACCATACTTTGGATATCAGGCCTATCAGCATCTCTTCCAAATAGAAGAACACAAGATTTATTGGGGTTAAGGATTAGAGCATGTTTCGATGACATCTCAGCCAACCGATTTAAATCATCAGACAATTGTTCCAAGGCTGCATTAAGTTGAGAAAGATGAAAAGATATATATATTTGTGTGTCGTCTGCGTACATATGAATTTTACTAAACTTGATATAATTAGGAAAATTTGAAGTGTAAATGGTATATAGTAACGGGCCTAAAATCGAACCTTGCGGCACTCCTTGAAGTATTTGCTGGGACTTAGAGATTCTATTATCGATTTTTACACATTGATATCGTTTATTAAAATAACTTCGAAGTAACGTTATTGCATTAGGTGCAAATCCAAGATAGTGAAATATAGAATACAGCAATTCATGGTTAATAGAGTCAAATGCTTTGCTGTAATCTAAAAGTGTAAGAATAGTGAGTTTACCGTTATCGGTTGCCTGTAATATGTCATCTGTTATATTGAGAAGAGCGGTGGTACAACTATGAGATGGACGAAAACCTGATTGATTTTCAGGAATTAAATTAAAGTTGTTCAAATAAAATCTCATCTGATCACTTATAATCTTTTCCAGAACTTTTGAAAAAGTTGGAAGGACACTAATAGGTCTAAAATCAGAGTAATCTTGTGGATCACTAGACTTTGGCAAAAGTGAAACCAACGCGATCTTCCAACAGTCTGGAAAAACCATATCTGTAAGGCACGCATTAATAATGTGTGTTAAATATTTACTAATTAAGGGATAACATAAATCAATCATTCTTAAATTTATACCATCTGAGCCAGTTGCATTTGTTTTGATTTGTTCTACTAATTTAGTAACTGTTTCTTCCGTTACAGTTTCAAATTTAAATTCGCCAGTTACATTTATGTGTTTATTTTTTAAATAATAACTATTAATTTCTGAATCAACTGAAAGTGTTTGTACGCTGTTAATGAAATAATTATTTACTTCATCCGGTTGAGATAGATTTTCAGGTATTTTATAATTTAAGGAATTCTGAATATTTAAAGTTTTAAGAGATTGCCAAATTTGTTTTGAATTTTGACTTTTAGTTTTGTGCAAATAGTAGGCTTTTGTTTCATTTATTATACATTGGCTCGTAAAGTTTCGGAGTGATTTATAATATTCCCAATGATTTACATTTTTAGATTTATTGAATCTTATTTTAGCTTTATCTCTCATCTTCATCATTAATTTAATATTGTCTGTCAGCCAAGGTGCTGGTTTTTTAGTAAACTTTATTGTTCTCCAGGGTGCATGTTTCTCAAAAATATTAATTAAATTAGTATTTAATATAAATAGTTTTTCATTAACGTCATTTACGTAGTATATTTGTTGTAATGGGAGTAACTGGAAATCATTATGAAAAGAATATTTATCAAAAAATTTAAAGTTTCGAAAGGTTTTTACTACTGGAGGTTGTTTGGGTACACTTACATTAATGGCACAGTAAATTATATCTTGATCAGATTCCGAATTCAGTTGAACACCGGAATGTTTTATTAAAGATGGATTACTGGAGATTATAACGTCAATAAGAGACTGTGAATCTTGTGTAACTTTAGTAGGAGTTGTGATATGCTGATACAAATTAAGACAATTCAAAAATTCAGAAAAATACCTAGTGCTTGGATGGGTACAGTCTAACATATCAATATTTACATCACCCAAACAAAAAACACTATCAGATAGAGATGCACATAATGTAAACGAGAGCTCCAAATTGTCAGTAAAGGTCTTATAACTAGTAGACGGAGGTCTATATACTACACCAAATACCAGTAAATTAGATTTTATTTTCACAGAAACCCATAGCTGTTCAATCTCATCATTGGTTTCAATTATTTTATAATTTAAATCATTTCGTATGTAAGCAGCAACACCACCACTATGAGTAGCTCTATCTTTACGAATTAAATTATAATTTGGTATGTAAACGGTCTTGTTGTCTATGTAAGAGCTAAGATATGTTTCGGATAGCAATAATATATCGTAATCAGCTGCAAGAGTCTGTATGTAATTTAATTTGGGAACAAGTGACCAAATATTCAAGTGCGCTACTGCTAAATTACCGGTGTTATTATAATTGCTCGTACAGTTCGGTTTCACAGTGATGTAAACATAAATAAATAATAATCTAAATTAATACTTATACTAGCGAGTATGAGAGTATCTAATCGACGTAGAAGTTATCAGTGCACGCGTTCACTGCACACAATCATGTGTACCACCTAGCATTTTTTCAGTTTATCTGATTTAGCAACTTCCGCATGCCAATCTCGCAAAACAAACACCTTCTTTGTTCTTGTGTTAGCACCTTGGCTTTAAGAATGTTATGATAGTATATTTAAGAAATATGTGAGATTATTTTCCAGCTAAAAGATGCAACACTCAAAATGTTTTGAAAAATGTAAATGAATATTTTATAGAATTTGTAAAACCAAAGAAAATATTAGCAGATAATGCAAATTATTTTAAAAACTCAAGGTTTATAAAAACTTAAGGAAAAACAATTAATTACTAGAAAAATAAAAAGCAGGTTAAAATATTGTTCCTAAAAGGAGTGGTGGTTTAGTTTTATCATTGGAATTTCGATTTCTTACAACGGTATTTGTAAATCATCTGTAAATATTCCAGTTGTTGGTTGCAACTAGCATAGCAGTAGCAGAGATATCTCACGAATAGAAGACTATAGAAGATATAAACAGACAGTAACATTAATCTAAAATTAACTAAAATAAGTATTTATCAAATATTATTAACAAAGTTGTTAATCGTATGATACAGTTACTTAATAAATACAATTATCCTATAACCGGTATTCATGGTTTATGTCTTAATCTGAATTTAATAATCGATTAGAGTCGAATAACTAAGGTTATTACAATGCTAAAGACTGTACGCAAAAGGTAAGATTAAAATCAAAAATTTTAAAATGAAATTCAAAGAATAAGAATTAAATTAAATAAAGCCAAGTAAAAGCTATTAGATCACTGCAATATATTAATAAAGAAATATTCTAATTAATAAGGATGCTATACAAGATACCCAATGGTGAGGGACAGTTTCATTTTGCTGGATAAAAACTTATATAGATTGGTTAAAAATCAGATGTATAAGAGAAAATCTCAAACTTGTTTAAAAACAATTTGTAACTAAACAATCACATTAGAAATGGTGTAAATAAAGCTAAAATTAGAAGGAGGCGCAGAATTTGCAGACATTAAAAAATACCTGCCCAGACCTGCGGATGTGAGCGTCTGGGAATGTGCAAGGTTGCTAAAAATAAATCGGATGTGATTGTTGTCTGACGTCTCTGCACAGATCTGCGTGGGCACAGATCTACGCGAGGGTTTATGCGCAGGTCTGTGCGGGGGTCTGTGTGGGGGCTTTTGCTCATCATTTTGGCGGTAAATTTAAATTCTGCGTAGGTTTTGGCGGTAAATTCAAATTATGATTAGGTTTGACGGTAAATTTAAATTCTGCGTAGGGTTTTGATGGGGGAAATTCAATTATTAAATACACAAAGTTTCGAAATTGGGCGGTAATTATTTATTTTGCTTTTGCAGTTGGATTTATGTGCAAAAGGACAGCATTCCTCAGTTTAGCAGTAAGCAAGTTCCTAAAGAAATATTATTATTATGCTGTAGAGATTTACAGGTTACAGTTCGGAGTGTAAACTGAGTTAAAAGTTTTGGATATTTCTATGCCATTATTAGCAACAGTACCATTTAATTGCATATTGTTTTCTTTTACGCAAGACCCAAATTTTAGATACGATTGTTTTAATATCGATTGGAAAGCACTGCTGACAGACAGACAGACAGGCAGGCAGACAGGTAGACAGATAGGTAGACAAACAGACAGGCATGCAGGCAGACAGGCAGGCAGGCAGGCAGGTAGACAGACAGACAGACAGACAGACAGACATCTTCCTCAAATAGTATAAATAAGAAATAAATGGAGATTCTTAACACCATTTATTGTACAGATTGCGAGCAGTAATAAAAAAAGGGAGTGAGAGAGATGCCTATACCGGTTAAGTATAAGTGTCCAAAATGTTAAGGGGAAACCGATCAAGAAGGACAAAAATGTATTTCTTGCACATTGCAGGAACATATGAAAGAAAACAGTGGTGGTAAACATTATCCTCAATCATATACCAGACAATTCTAGCCAATAACTGAACTCAGATTGGTGGACGCTATCGTCATAAATTTGATTCTTATATATACATCTAACAATTCGGGTATCTATTATTTGATAGAAAGCTGTTGGCGTGTGAACTAGTTTGAATCTGTCAGTCTGTCTAACTGTCTAGCTGGCTGTCTACATGTTTACCTATCTAACTGTCTAGTTGTCTACCTGTCGATCTGTCTACCTGTCGATCTGTCTACCTGTCTAGCTGTCTACCTGTCTAGCTGTCTACCTGTCTACCTGTCTAGCTGTCTACCTGTCTAGCTGTCTACCTGTCTACCAGTTTACCTGTCTGGTTGTCTACCGCTTACATACTTGTGACAATAATGAACACTAATGTAGCCACAGAACTTATTAAAACTAAAAATATTATAAGACAGAAAGTTCGAGCTCTTAAGGAGAATAAGTTGGTGGAACAGCTCCTCGGTAAATTTTTTAAACCTGTTACAGAACAAATACAAGGTGTTGCAAAAGAGATAAATAAAAGAGAAAATCCTCCATCACAATTTAAGCCTTTCAAATTGAAAAAGAAGGAGAAAGTTAAATACAATTATGATGATGATAAATATAATCTTAAAAGAAAAACTAAATACGATTATGATGCGGATGATGATAATGATGATAAACATCACAATATATCAAAGCCTCCAAAACTAGAATTATTTACACCAAAACCGGTTGATGAAGTATTGTATGAATCCGCCGAAGATGATCATAATACGACTATAGCAAGCAAATTTCAGCCATCTACCAGCATAGAACCGCAAGCTATAAGTTCTTTCTTAGAACAGGAAATATGTAAGCAATTATATTATAGAAAGACCAAATCTGGGAGGTATGGAATTAGATAGGATTTTGATAAACACCAATTTTATTCTGGTGGAGATGAGCTAGATATAAAGAGATCAGATATAATTGTAAAAAATGTTCGCTATGAAGGTACACCTGGTTTATACAAATTACTATTTAAAAACTATCCTCAAATAACTCCAACGTCGACAGATAGAGCAAATTATAAAGATTTCATAAACAGAACAAGTGCGGCGCATAGAAATTTTAATAAAAATGAACAGAAGGTAGGTTTCAACCAAACGAAATACAAGAAATTTATAAAATCTGACCCGTCATCACCAACCTCGCCATCATCGATATCATTAAGGACTAAAAAACGTACTGGTAAAGGTATGCAACAAATGTATAAACAAGTTAGCAATAAACTGATGGATTATGTTTGCTGGGATGATTCAAACGAGTTAGTCGATCGATTAAAGTTACTGTATGCCTCTCAAGCATCCGGTCATACTAATCATATAAATGAAATTGTTAATATAATAGTTAAAAAGTCAGGAATAATTGAATAAATCCAGTTCGACAATGTCGGAAACAGCACGAGGAGATTGTGACACCTCAGACAGAGATGACGACAACACCTCTACCACAATAATTGACTGGTGTATAATATATTTGTAATAATTTTATACATGTACATTAGACAAATAAAATACAATTATATTTACAATTGTCGTTTTATTACACCTTCGTGCCCATAAAACCGTTACAGGAACATGTCAGGTTAACCAGTGGTCTATTTACTCATCGTTGCAAATTCGCAGACACTGATAATGAAGGCCATTAATCCCCTGATGTTCTGCAGTAATAATTTTGAAAGCGCTAAATTAAGATCGGTTTCAGTATTAATATCCAAATTCCCCCTTCTTATTTCGTTAATAGTATGTCTGTCTGCCTGCCTGCCTGCCTGCCTGTTTACCTGTCTAGCTTTCTACCTGTCTAGCTGTCTAGTTGTCTACCTGTATACCTGTATAGCTGTCTACTTTTCTAGCTGTCTACCTGTCTATCTGTCTACCGGTCTAGCTATCTACCTGTCTACCTGTCTACCTGTTTAGCTGTCTACCTGTCTACCTGTCTATCTGTCAACCTGTCTACCTGTCTAAGCAGTGCTTTCGAACCTATATTAAAACAATCTAATCTAAAATTTGGTCTTACGTAAAAGAAAACAATATGCAATTAATTGGTACTGTTGCTAATAGCGGTATAGAAATATC
>CALNHX010011285.1:0-33274 GCA_940337035.1 Agriotes lineatus
ATACTGTTTTTTGTATGATTAACTTGAAAAGAGGCTTCCACGAATGGGGCCCCCAGTTAATCCGCTGCGAATTCCGGTTCAATGAGATTGCCGTGAACTGCCACTTAATAACCCTTGACTTGGGTACAGTTATTTGTTGGAGTGAAACAAGACATAACAAACACGAGTATATTGAGTAACAACGATTACAAACGTCACTGATGGACCGATGGTTTTTTACAATAGCTTCAACTGTTGTGACACGCTTGGATTGGCCACGCGAAAATAGCGAATTGCGCGTAACCGTCACACAAAACAACCTGGAAACGTCTTTACCAGGGAGCTAGACCGACCGCAAACCAGCACAAAACATAGCTGAACTTGCTTACTCGAAATTCTGAATCTAACTAAAGCTGAATTGACAATGAGCTGAACTCGTAAATTCAACAAGGAGAGGAAGGCTCAAACACTATTGATTGAGGCGATCCTGCGTAGCCAATCGGAGCGTCGCACGTTGTTTAGGAATAAATGCTTATTTTAAGAAATTTTAATGCTAAGCTCTCTCAATGAGGCATTGTATTGAACGAAATCCATAAACACATGAGACCCAAATACGCTAAGTCGGCTTAAGTCCTATTAGAAAGAGTATCCATCCGCTTAAAAGCCATTAAGGGAAGCTTACAAATTCCTTTCCAATATTAACAGAGGCAAACAAATACGGCAAGATGCAAATTTGACTTTACCACGACCTTTGAATGAGATAGAACAGTTATGACTTGAATTACATGAATAATTATAAGCAAAAAGGTTTTGATGCACACATCTGTGTGAATCAAACACATACGATTCAATTTAACCAACGTTGGATATTTTCGGATACTAACTAAATGGCACGAATTTGAAGAACTTCAATATCACAGTGCCCAAAGCAATGACAGTTCAAATCTATGTATAATAATAAGGGGCCTTCCAACATCACTCAGCGAAAAAGACATTTCTGATGAACTGGCTCGTAATGACTTCACTGTTATTAAGCTAAACAGAGACAAAAACTACTCTTCTATGTGCTATTGAACTACAGAAAGATAACAAGAACAACAAAATACTTAAATTAGCACGACTGTGATATTGATATTGATATTGTGTCGTTGCGGTGGAACCCCAAAGAAAATCTAGGGACATTCCACAGTGCACTAAGTGCCAAAGGTTTGGGCACACGAAAAATTATTGGCTCTTTTGCCCCTCTATGTGAAGTGCACAGGCTTATATCATTTCTCCGAATGTCCAAGCCCTAAAGATAAATCACTGTCACTGTATTAACTGCGACGTGAATCACACCGCCAATTATGCTGAAAATAATATACACGTGTTAAAGCTTTTACTGAACCTCGACCGTTACTACAAGGTGTCAAACCTAATGAAAACAACGCTTCAAACATAAAATCACAAACCAATCCTAGATCGTATGCCAGCAAAGTTGAACAAATTAATCGTAATATTAATACGCCCCCATACAAATGATCCCTTCCAATCCACCATCACATCAATGGTAAATAAAGCCATAGAAATTACCACTCCCCATCTCCCTCAATTCAAAGACTATTTATTGTCCTTATTACTCTCATTACTGATTAGCAATGCCAATTAATCAACGCACTCTAAATAACTTAACACTATCTAACTGGAACGCCAACAGACTTAAAAAGCAACGTAATTGGTTTATATTCTTTCTTGAAAGACATAACGTGGATGTAGCCTGTGCGAGGTTAAACTGAGTTTATGCAATAACACTTTTGCGACTATAATAGCACTGTACAAGCAACCTAATCGACGTCTGGAGATTGAAAATATATATTGTAGTAATATTACATGCTCCACAATTGATTGGGAGATAAGTATGTTATAATAATATATTGAAATAAATAAAATATCTTATCACAAATACTAAAAGTTTTAATATGAATTGTTGCCACTCTCAGGGCTTATTCAAAATTATACTTTGTTTAATTATTTAAATGCAATAATGGATGGTATGTTCCCCCTATAACTATTTGAATTATTGGCAACTAAATCATAATTAATGTGCCGGCTAGCTTTTGAGAACTCCAATATCAAAGGGTTGGGTTTTAACACAAAGTATAAAATCTAGCGTTGTATAGCAAATGCTTACTTTTAAATTAGTGACAGTTAACCTCAAAGATTGACGGAAGACAGAGCTGACCGAGCACACAAAAATCCAGCGCAATTGAACGCCAATCGACCACCAACTAATAAATTCGCCTCAGGTAAACACTAAAAATGCACTTTAACGAATCAAGTTGCTTAGCTAACCTGAATTTGTCTTCTTTCTACGTCATAGGTGACGCTAACTGACAACTTTTTTATTTCCTGCTTTACGAATACATTTCCGTCAACTGCAAAATCGGACCACGCCGAGCCTGTAATTTCTTCTGGAACCCTCCCAGCAGTTGGTACCTATATCTGGACCACTAATAAAGTCTTTCCTAGGTGCTGCACGTAGCTGTTTACTTCTATCGGCTTTCAGCCTTCTCGAATCTGGCTTCAAAAGTTGACCTCGGATACGGATCACGTTTTCAAAGAACGTCAACCTCTTAATTCCTCCTGGAAAGTCTTCAACTGCTGCTACCTTCTTGTATTCTACAAACAAGGCCCCTATATACTCTGTATACAGCTACCTGCTTGCCGTAGCACCACGACTTGCCAGAATATCGCTTTAAAGTCAAACTAAAATGGGCGAAGCTACAGGATCAATTTCGTCTGGAACTGCATCTTGGAACTTGAAATTATGCACAACTGGGCTCTGCACACATGCGATTAAATAAAAACCAATAACTAGCACAAATTATAACTTTTAATATATGAATTCAAATCAAAACTGAGAGCCAATCTTATAAAACAGCTTTTGGCTTGGCTTCCCGAATAAACAATAATAATTGAACAACTAGGTATCATAGCCACTAGTTAACAACTGTTTTTAAGTAAGTTTGTACAATGTTTTTTTAAATAATAAATTGTTTTACTAATGCCATTCCGGAGCACTTTGATTGTTTTAGGCACTTTTAGTTTATAAACACTAGTTCATAAGTTATTTAACACTGTATTCTATAATTTTCAGTTAGATTTTCACATGATCTTTGCATTTCTGTGCTTCCCTACACTGCTTTGTAAGCCTTCCCAAGGAACGCAACAAGCAAAAACTAGAATGGACAATGTCAACTACTGGTGGTAGCTAAAACCACCGGTTTGGCCGGAGGGGGAAGGGTGGAGACGCGTGGAAGGATGATTCCTTCGGAGACGTCAAGGCAACACAGAATCCTTGCCCTCAAGCAAGCACAATAGACGGAGGGCCACGAAACGGCTTTCAACTTTGTCTCGAAATGTAATAACCAAGGCGCACCTAAACTACGGCTTTCTCTGGAGGATCCGTAGGAGAATGATTATGTATCACACGTGCATTTGGACGATAAGGAATGCCGGGTGTGCAGTATTAGGTCGCCCTAAACGGCCTCTCAATCACAGCTCCAAAGGGTTAAACGAGAGCGTCACACACTTGATGTTTACTCTTTCACGCCAAGCGTCAATCTCCTCGAGTTGTGAAGAAAGTCAAGTCGAGCTGATGGATTCGGAGGGGGGAGGGGACGCACGCGTGCTCTGTTCAACTCAACCAAAAGGTATCTCTATCGCATGAAACCACGCCATGGTCGAGGAAAGCTTTTGCGATAAAAACGCAGCTGCAGGAACATGTGGTTGCCTGCTCTTACTAGCCAAGTCGTCTCAAAGATTTTTGGCTGTTAAAGCAATATTAGTAGAGGTTGGCTGAGGTCAAAATATGCACGGGGAGTTGATTTCGAACGCAGCTTGCTGTGTAATTACGGCGGAACTCGCCGGTTTTTCGCAACGACCATACGTACAAAATTCTGTCCTAACATTCATTGGCCAGATCATCAAGCAGCCGTGCTGGACATAATTTTCAGCAAAAACTTTGGAAATCAAATTACTCAACAGTACTCCTTGAATTAGATTCTGTCTGCGCACCAGTGATAACCTTCTCCAACACGCCTGGAACAAATCTCATAATTTCTAAGTTAATTAATGGCTGCATCGGCTTTAACAAATTTCGAGTTGCTTTAAACGACAACTTACCATGCCCAACATTTATCAATGAAACTTCGGAGATTGACTCAGCCATTATATTGACCTCGACTATCAAAGAAGCTATACAGGTAACCACCATCAAGCACAACAATAAAAGACCATATCGCCAACAACCACCATCTTATATCTTAAAAGTAATTAAAGACAAAAGTAAAGCATGCAAAGGACCAGAAATACTACCTCGAGAAGGCAACTGAATTAACTCACTCATCCGGTTAAATGGGAATTAGACAACTTCAGAATCCAATCTTACAGAAGTTGCATAACCGACCTCGAACCAAAAGACCCTACAATGCGGTCAACTATCTAGCGTATACCTACTACGACAAATTTTTATAAATTCGCTGTTGAAAATAAATGAGATCTATTATAGTGACTAAAAAAATGTTACACCTGTCCGCAGTTTTTGTAACGAGAACAGATGCTAGTAGGCAGAATCATGCTGAAGATATAGACGATTATCTGTATACAACATTCCCAACGGAATCAGGCCAACAAATTCTAAGGTACTCGCCAGATTCATACAAGAGCTACCATTAAAGATGGCCATGATACTTATGTCTCAAAAGTTTTCAGAAAATTTTCCAATAAAATGCACCTACGGTAAATAACGTCCCATCAGTTGCCGTTGGAAACTTTTGAGACATACGTTACTATTCCCAATGTAGTAATAAAAAACCTGCCCTCTAAAGCTCTAGCGTTCTTATCTTTGATAAGGATGCGTTATATCCTTCGAACTTGGAGACATGCAATAATATTACTTTTCCACAGGCCGAGTAAAAACCTAAAAGACATGATCAGCTACAGACCAATGAGCTTGTTCTGTACACTGTTCAAATTACTAAACTACTGCCTTAAACGAATCCATTCCTCCATTCCAATTTGGTTTTAAACACCCACTCGACCCACCATTAACTATTACGTCTGGTAGAAACCATTGAGAGGGGCTATGAAAACAACAAATTAGTAGCTTTTTTTGAATTTTACGCAGGTGTTCAACAAGATGTGGATAAAAGGTTTCCTCTTCAAATTGGTCCAACCCAAATTACCCGACTTTATCGTAAGACTCATAAAATCGTTTTGTTTAAACAGAACATTTGCAGTTCTCGTTAATGCTTCCTACCCATAAAACCACAACATAGAAGCACGTGTCCCTCAAGGTTCTATCCTAGGTCCAAGACTGTTTAACGTATGTGTGATAGTCATACCTCCCACACCCAATACCGTTCTTCAAATGCTTGCGGACGACGCGGCACTAGTAAGGTAGTTCAAGATTGGTGCATAAATCAGGCTGCCCACACCCTTCAGGAAAGCGTGAACATCTTTACGATAAGAAGACCCACTGCAAACATCCAAATTAACAACGCTTTCATAGAATGCACTCTACATCACTCGCAGGTTAAATGCTTAGGAATTTACCTCGAAAAGAAGATGAAATGCAATTTCCATGTAACTAAGAAATTAAATAAGGCACAAATCAAATTAGCAAATATTAACATTGAAAATGTTTAACCAATTGGAGGTGTGACGCTAGTACAGTGCTCTATTAGCGATTTGTGCGACGCTTGGAAAATGCACCGTTTTTAAGAATTTGTGCAAAGTGTACGTAATGCAGGTGAATGTTGCTGGTGTCATTTTAAAGCTCTCGTCAAGTTCGAACTTCCTGGGGAGATTGGGAAACTATAAAATTAGAGGGGGCGAAACTACGGGGGTTAAAACAATTTATTTTGACACGAAAGCGTTCGGTGCTGTTACATCGCATATCTTTTTAAAAAGATCTAAATGTGATTTGGGGCTAGTTGAAAGAAGGATGAACCAACGCTCATTGTAATGGCTGGTTTTTTGGGTCTGCGATGCACGGGACTTGAAAATGCGCAGTTTTCTCGAATTTTTGTAAGTTGTACGTATTGCAGGTGAATGTTGTTGGTGTGATTTTGAAAACCTCGTCAAGGGCCCACTTTCTGGAGGGATTGTGAAAATGTACGATTCGAGGGGCGAAAATACGGGGGTTAAAACGATTTTTTGGATACAAACGCTTTCGGTGCTGTTACATCGCATACTTTTGAAAGATCCAAATGTGATTTGGGGCTAGTTGAAAAGAGGATAAATCAATGCTCATCGTACGCGCTGGATTTTGGCATCTGCGATGAACGGAGGCGAAGTTACATGGGTATAAAGCTGAGATGCATTTGTAGCAAATTGGAAGTTCGCATGAGCAGAGGGAACAAAAAAATGTCAAATTTTATTTTTCGTAGTATGTGGATGAATCTGTGGGTGCTTAAGAATTTTGCGGCTCAGGTTGATTTAGGGGTTGCAAAATGAGGAAACCGTTATAATTATCAGAAAAATTGTAAAATTATTATTTGTGTGAGATGCGCTTTTGTAGACTTTCTACTGGTCGAATTTATTTTTTAAGTAAATTTGGGTGGTGGGAATTTAGCGGACCAGGTGGATTTGAGGGTTGCAAAATGGGGAAAACGTTATAATTATCAGAAAAACTTTAAAATTAATATTTGTGTGAAATGCGCTGTTTGGAAACTTTCCACTGGTCACTTTAATGTTTTAAGAGAATTTGGGAGGTGGGAATTTGGCAGCCCAGGTGGATTTGGGGATTGCAAAATGAGGAAAATCGTTATAATTATCATAAAAACTTTAAAATTAATAATTTAGTGAAATGATCTGTTTGGAGACTTTCTACTAGTGTTTTTATTTCTTAATAGAATTCGGAATGAGGGAATTTTGGGGTCCAGGTGGATTTAGGGGTTGCAAAATGGGGAAAACGTTATAATCATCAGAAAAACCTTAACATGAATATTTGTGTGAAATTCGCTGTTTGGAGATTTTCTGCTGGTTTATTGTATTTTTAAGAAAATTCGGGATGCGGGAATTTTTGGAATTTAGTTGAATTTGGGGGTGGGAAGATGAGAAAAACGTATAATTATCGAAAAACCTTAAAATCAGTATTTGTGTGAAATCCACTGTTTGCAGATTTCCTCATGGTCAATTGTATTTGTTAAGAAAATTCAAAATGTGGGAATTTTGCGTCCCAGGTTGGGGGTTGCAAAATGGGGAAAACGTTATAATTATCAAAAAAACCTTAAAAACAACATTTGTGTGAAATTCGTTGCTTTAAGATTTGCTCCTGGTCGATTGTATTTTGTAAGAGAATTCGGGACGTGAGAATTTTGTGGCCCAGGCGGATTTAGGTGGTGCAAAATGGGGAAAACGTTATAAATAATTATAAGAAAAACCAGAAAATTAATATGTGTGAAATTCGCTTTCTGGAAACTTTTTACTGGCCAATTGTACTTTTTAAGAGAATTCGGGTTGTGGGAATTTTGCGACCCAAGTGGATTTGGAGGTTGCAAAATGGGGAAAACGATATAATTATCAGAAAAACCTTAAAATCAATATTTGTGCAAAATTCGCTGTTTGGAGGCGTTCTACGGGTTGATATTCGGGATGTGGGAATTTTGCGGCCCAGTTGGATTTGGGGGATACAAAATGGAGAAAACGTTAGAATTATAAGAGAAACCTTAAAATCAATAGTTGTGTAAAATTCGCTGTTTGGAGATTTTCTACTGGTCGATTCTATTTTTGAAGGTTCGTAATTTTGGCACTCCTTTAAAACCGCTATATAATAAATATAATATTACTCTTGTAGTACTTGAAATTGTTTTAACAGTGCTGACAGTGCATATGTTTCATTAATATCTTTTTATTTATAAATATTAGTTACTTAGAATGCAATAAACAAAGTTCCTGAGTTATCTTGTAGAAATTTGCATTCTAATTATTGCAAACTGTATATTTTGTAAAAAATACAACACGCGCCTGCCGGAAGTTATATAAAAAATTTAATGTAATATCAAATTCAACATTTTTATCTAATTGCAAATTAATATTAAAGAGTACAAGACGCTGAAAAGGTTCAAAACTGTAGTAGTACGTATTATTTATTAATTATCTGCTATGCAGTAACGTTTCGCGTGGCGTATAATAAACAATAATAATGCAGATGTGAACAATTTTAAAACTTTTTTTATTTCTATCCTTTGTAATATTTTTAGACTTTGGAAATTTTGTGCCAGACTTGAAAATTAGCAAAATTCATTTTCAATGCATTAACGAAGGTTGCAACTTCTGTAAATTTTTACCCCTTGATAAACAGAAGATCCCAACTACGGCATCAAACATCAGTATTGCTGTAGAAATCGATCTAACAGCCAACGATTACATAATTATGGTTGTTAAATTTGGGATTCAACTTCAAAAACTAACCTGGCTAAAATACAAAACTTCGAAAATAAAGTACTCAGTCGTCATCAACTCTCCATGGTTTGTCAGAAACAGGCATATAAAAGTGATCAGTGATTATATAATAATTAATTACACGTAATTTTAGTTTAGCGACAGGGATCCCTTTAGAGCTACCCGAAATTGATTATAGTAGATGATAAGTATAATATGTGAAACAAGTTATGTATCGCATCCAGTGTGCTGATTTGAATGCTCTAATATTAAAAAAAAACTGAAATTTATTTTTTAAACCACTGAGGGCAAAGAGACTGTAATCAAAGTCGCGAACCTCTATATTCCTTTAAAAATTATATGATATATTGAGCAAACAAAAAGTAGACATACATACTCTCCAAGACGTATTCGTAGTTATATGAGAACGCAGATACTATGGAAAATGGGACCACCTTATCATGTATTACGAAAATGTGAGATAACTGTAGGCCTTTTAAGTGCTACCGATAATAAAACCTAAACAAGAAAATCTTCTAAGAGAAATTTGAACATCGACGTCGCCGCAGCAGGCGAGATGAAGATGAACTTTTATTCAGATGGAATTACCTCCATTAGCCCTTGGTTCTACTGCAAGCAGTGACGGCTCGTGAAGAATATGGATAATAGAACCAACCGAACGTAAAATGCATTTTCACCTCCTTGCCGACAAAGGCAGATTTCGACATTCCGAGATTTGAATAATGCGCATATGGGCTGGAAAATACTAGCATCAGTGAAAAAATTAACTCTATAGGCTAATCAGAGATGATGAACAGAATGTATGAGAATTTACCAGTAAAATGCAAAAGAAAATTAAAATCCGAATTCGTCTAAAGAAAAATACAAATTTTAGTGCAGCCAACATCTGCAAGTACGTAGACATCTGGTCATGACCCATTAGATTGTCAGCTGTTACGTTAATATTATTTTGAAGGAACGTAATTCCATTAGTCATTGAATGCATAATTAGCACGATTCAGCGTCCTTGCTACTGCATATAAATATATTAGTTTTATAACAGTATTATTAAAAAATAATATTGCACCTAATTTTTATAAATAAAGCCTACTCCTCTATTTTCCGATTGGAACATTTTTTATACTACTTAGTTAAATATCTAAGCAACCGAAAGCAATTTTGAAGCAATATAAAAAATACAATATAAAAACTTTTACATTGTTCAACAATGACTACAGATAATAGGTAAACAGATAAATATTTTCGATACATTGAATTTGAGAAACTGCAGATCATGCAGCTACATAATTAGCTTGATGGTCTGCATTTTCAGAATAAAGAGAATATATTCATTAAAAACTCTCAGTCGGTCTTGTATTTAAGTATGTAGTTTGTGTTACCACTGTAGTAATCTAATCAACAGATTCACATTTTTAATGTAATTTCAAGGATTAGGTCATTGGACTTTAATCCTCACACCGGTACCATGCCATATTTAATTGCATATTTATGAGATGTGCTTATTGTGTATACAGATTGCAAATAGTTAATAAATCAAATGAAATTAAAAAAACAAAAGAAAAGTACTTATCGTCTTGGGCACTTTTTGTAGAACAGACTGTATATAAATTTAAATATTGTCACCTTTTCTTGATCGTTAACTTTGAACCAACCTTCTGAAATTTGTAGTTAATTTAAAATAATGAAAAGCTCATCATAACTTTGATGTGCTAAAAATTCTTGGTTGCACAACAGTTATTCATAATATTAATAGAAAACTTTAATTTGATTTATCTATTTGTTATCGTATTTATTACCCTTGCTCAATCGATTATTATTGTACCTACATTATTCTCCTTTGTAAAATTTGCTCGGCACAACGCAATTGAATACCGACAACTGCTTAACAATGTTGCTATTAATGTGACAATGACCTGTTTTTAATGGTAATTTAGGGGCTTGTTTGTGCAAATCTGGTGGTAAATCACTTAGACACACAGGACAATGAACCCAAGTAAGCATTAAGCGACTTGTCTATTACAAATAGCTCAATTATAATCTATCACAATCAACGTATATCTACAATATGCAGCTAATTCACGTCGTGGCCAAAAAAACCTACTATATGCGACGTCACGTGTTCCCAACGTCAAGGGCAACTAGTACTGTTTCTAGGTGGTGCTGGGTGCACCCGGTAGATCTATCACAAGGAAATTAAATTAAGTGTCGTACAGCTGTAAAGTATGTCGTCACAAATAGCATTATGTGTTAAGAAAACTCAAAGGAGCTTGTCACTGGGTTAACTCCAACTAGTTATGTCATTTTTCGTTTTTAGTTGCACATTGTCATTCAAAACAGATTCGAATGCCAAGGTTTCGTATTTTATATTAGGTGTGTACCACTACGTATGCCGCATTTAAAATGTAGCACAAATTTAATAACTTTTGTTGCGGTAAAGAAAGTTTTAAACGCATTCTAGAGATGGGCAGTATCCCTTGGCCTTGCTTTTTACTACAGTTATCTGCTACACAGTATACAATTATCACAGAAATAATATTTGTAGCCACAGCTAGAAGACGAAACACCACAAAACCAAACAACACAGATCACAAACAAAAAGTTCACAGTTGTCAAACACAAGTACGTATCGACCGAAGCATCAAGGACTTGATTGGTGAGGGTGTGTTTAAACGGAGCGTGTGGGCGACCATAGGTCCCATTCGGTAAGTTTTAAAAAACACAACCAATAGACGCAGTAAGTAATTGTTTTCTGTAATAATATCCCTATTAAAAGTAATGGGAAGTTTGTTCAAAAAAACTCGAAAATGGTAAACCGTTGAATAAAGCCTTGGTACTTTTGCCGTTTAACACGGCATATAGTGTTGTGCATTATTTAAGAGGTATAATATACAGTACTTTATTGCGAAGGATGCCATAGCAACTTTATTTAAATTACAGGTTACTCTTTGTACTTAATTTCTTCGAACAGTTAAAACAGTTACCTCTGCCTTATAAAACTTTTCAATAAAATACTTAATTTAATGCTACCCTACGCTCCCATTCGAAGCTGATTTCCAGAAAACTGTTAAATTTGCGAAAATTGGTCACTTGGCATTAAGGGTGAATTATTTTATTTGTACAATTTTGATACCGCAAGTACGAAATAAATGTTGAATTTCTGGCGACTGCAGCTGCAACAGAAAACAATTGCATGAAAATAGAATTATAAATTTTGTATTTAAATTTTCAACTTGAAATGTACAATGTTTCGATCGAACTTATTTATTAGTAGGCTTATCGCGTGCTAGATTATACAGTCTGTTCTACAAAAAAGGCCCCGCCTTCTAGCTACTTTATATTTATTTTAGACTGAATGTACCTGATATCAAATCAAATGGGACATAAAAACCTACATTTTAACACTATCAAATTTTTTTTATCTTCAATTGTTTCAGAGTGTTGACGTCTCATGCATTTTTTTTAAATGACGCTGTATATATTTTTTTACATTTTCTGGTAGAGATTTTTTTCTCTTTTCAACAATATAAATATTTTATGCCCTTACATCAGAAAATTTTCGAGAAAAATTAAAAAACTTTTTTATCGGTGGGAGGCCACGATACAAAACTATAAACAAAAGTGTAACTCAGAAAAACAAAACACTATTTATTTAGAAAAGGGAACACACAAAAATTAACCATTTATAACAAATGTATAATATTTTTTGGTGGTGTAACGAAAACAAGGTCCTTAAGGTGTCCCCACAAAAAGAAATCAAGGGGAGTTAAGTCTGGGGACCTAGCTGGGCACTGAATTGGTCCATTTGTGCCAATCCAATTCTGTCCAAAATTTTCGTTTAGGAAATTAGCGTTTATAAGAGAATTATGGATTATTTTGTTGAAAAATGACGTTATTAAATTCTGCAAGAGGCAATTGTTCCAAATATTCCTGTAAATGGTTTCGTAGAAACTGGTTGTATCTAACTGAATTTAGAGTTCCGTCAATGAGGTAAGGTCCTAACAACCTTCCGTTTAAAATCCCAGACTATACATTAACGCTAAATCTTCTTTGAAAGCGATTTTCTCTAATATTTCTGGGATTTTCTGTACTCCAATAATAGTGATGCAATTTCTCGTGTTGAAGTATTTGCATCTTGCTCTACACTTAACAAAATATCCAACTCCAAATTTTCATCTCGTACTTGGCGGTCTCTCTTTATTTTCTTTAGGGAACCCGTATTTCTTAACGTTTCTTCTAATTTACTAAATTTTCGCCGGAAGAAGCCTGTCTATCGGGATACCGTGTTTGATAGATAAGTAAAGCTTCCGCACTATTTTACCTGCATTCAAAGAATACTTGCAACATGTCAACCATTTCATTGTTAGTAAACCTGGCAATATTTTGATTTGAATATTAAAGCACAAGAGTATAATACAAAAAAACACTTTAGATTATTCTGAAATCTGACAGTTAAAGCGTTTGTCTACTATTTGTTTTGTTTTTCTGAGTTACGCTTTTGTTTATAGTTTTGTATCATGGCCTCCCGCTGTGAAAAATTTTTCACGAAAATTTTCTTATGCAAGTGCATGAAATATTTATATTGTTCAAAAGAGAAAAAAAACTCTACCAGAAAATGTAAAACAATATATACAGTGTCATTTAAAAAAATTGCATGTGACGTCACCACTCTGAAATAATTGAAGATAAACATTTTTTGATTGCGTTAAAATGTAGGTTTTTATGTGTCATTTGATTTGATATAAGGTTTAGTGGTTCTAAAATAAATAATAAAGTTGCTAGAAGGCGGGGCCTTTTTTGTAGAACAGACTGTATATAAATGCTTAAAGAGTGAGTATCACAGCATTAAATTCCATAAAATGTGCACAGGAATCGTTCAATTTCTAAGCTCCCGATGATACCTTTCGAGTGTAAAATATTTCTTCGACTTGGGGAATTAGATAGTACCTACTCAAAACTTACAACTTTAATGTCGATTTTTTAAATGGAATGTCTTGTATAATCTCTTTTTTAATGATTTCGTTCTGAAAACGAATTTCATATTCCTAAGTTCAACCATTTTTCATATATTGAACATAAGACACAATTTAAACCGGCTTAACATGCTCTATTTAAAGGGATATGAAATATATGGGTGCATCTACAATCTAATATGTTTTTAAATATGTCACATTTAATTAATAAAGAAATACTGTTAGTCATAATCCAGAAATTTCGAACTAAATATTGCAACTTAATGACGAATTAAAGTTACATCATGTGTGATGGCCTGTTTTATTATTTTATAGGTACGTACAGCTGTCTATTCTTGTTACACAACCACGTTCCCGGTTAATGGAACATCTGGAAACGTTACCTTGACTTCTATCTACAATAAAGCCTTGCTCATTATAATTTATAAACGAGTTTTCCCCACCGCTAAAAGTTGCTGCAGACGTAAAGTACCATTTTTTATCATAACCACTTCCGAAGCGGGTCTTGCCCGAGCTGCGTTTTGGCATTCTTGTTGCAAATTGCAATGATAAATAGTCATGGTGTAAAGTTACACCATGTAAATAGTGAAAGAACTTAGCGTGAGCAACATGTCATTGCTTGGTATTATAGTATACATCCCATCGTTAATCCTCGATTTGTTTTTAACTGCTGTAACGTCCTGGACGTGGTACAACAGAATAGACGAATTCGTGGTTTTGGGAGGATTACCATTTAAATACATCACGAAGCAGGTATGATACTAACATGACTTTATTAAAACTAAACGCTACATTAGTGTTCTTAACTTTCTTCAAATTAGTCACTAAACGATTTTACTTTTGACAATTACTTAAGTCCGATTACTACTTTCAACAACTTTTATTGAAGTGAGCCATGTAATAACTCGTAAGTAATTTTACTCCTCGACATGAAATATCATTACAGTGAACAGATCTAAAAAATATATCAGTTCAGATAAAGCATATTTATATTCAAGATAAATCGAAGGAATACCAACAGACGTAACAAAGCCTGATTGCTTAAATTTATACCTGTAACGTCATACCTCAACGTCGAACAGGTTTTTCAAAGCACATGCGTCAATGCGTTTTGGCAATTGGCAAGGTAATTAGTTTATTAATCAAAATAAATGCAATAGTAAGTAAGTAAATGCTGTTCTTACTTCTAACATTTTTTTTACTGAAGAGAGCTGCATTGACACATTGCACTACGGCAAGCAGAATTTTTGTGAACACCTAATCTTTCAAATGCTTCATTGCAAGGCTTAAATCCAGTAGAAAGAAATGCAGTTGTTGTTTTTTTTAAAACATAATGAGTTTCTTGTCGAAAGCTCCTTTCCAAATCGTACACAAGACGGAATCAGTGTCGTTGTCATGAGAAAGAATTATAAGGAAACGATGACTTCCATATATCCTCGAAACCGCGACTTCCTTTATAATATTATCTTGCCTTTCCATGGTTTTCATTACATTAATGGGCGAAGCATCGACACTATTCATTTGTGTGTTACTGGAACAGGTTGACGCTGTCGGTTCGACAAGACATTGTTTTGTAATTACAACACCTTGCTTCGATCTTCCAGTTATGAAGTTGTCTTTGTACTATAAAATTAATCAACAAAGCTTCGATGGATGAGTCACTTTGTTACAGTGGCGGCTCATGGAGAATGTAAAATATCGACTGGTGGACTGACAAAAGCTAACATCAGCGAAAAAAATTCCAAACTGTACAGACATGATGATAAACTCAATCAAATATCTCTCTTTCATTTTCCAATTAAATGTATTATTTTACCAAAATATTGCTTCTCCACTGTTTGAGAATTAAGTTTACCTTTACCTGAAGTTAGTAAATACCTATAACAAAAGAAATGTATTGCTAGGTCCACCTAATTACTTCATTTCAAGCTTTCCTTCTGGAGAATGCAATGAAAAAAAGCTTGTTTATAGGATTGTTAATTGTTTCATAGTGCGGATCAGCGGATGTCAGATGATTTATACGCTCAACGCACTCCAACAACTGCGTTCTATTAGAATACACAGCCGCTTAGTCCAAGCCGGCGGTGGCTCGAACTCAGTGCTAAACAGCTTACCTTTGCACCTACCTGCTTCACCCCTCTTTGCACCACTGCAGTCCACAAAGTATCAAAATATGGGCCAACTTAGATCTGGCCCAATTTATGAAATTAAATACTCGTGCTAAGCTTTAAAATGGCACAAACTGTTTTTTATTAAGTTACCTGTCACAGTGATGATGAAAATTACAAATCTAATGTCCAACTCAGATTATTCACTACCCTATCACGACTCACTACTTAAGAGTGGAGAAGGGTGATTTAAAGATATGAAAGGGGCACGCGGGAATATCGTCCATAAAACAAGGATTCTGTCCGTCTAAATTCCGAACAAATCATATGAAATAAATCAAATCCACGAAAATTGCATTGTACATCATAACTATGACTCGTAAACAGATACACGCATTGTAGGTTTAACACCATACAGGAAAAATCAAAGTACTGTTCATTTTTGTAGGTTTCGGAAACCCACAAATATATCAATGCGAATTCGAATAGTGGCATGAACCCAGGAAGTCGGCGTCTATGATGCATGTAATGTAATTCAACTATCCAGTATTTCATTGTAGAAATATTTCTACAATAATGAATTTTTGTACAACTGTTATTAAAAGTAACATTTTTCATTCCAGGCAACTGCAATTAATAATTAAATATATTCAGAGAGAACGTTCAAAGTAATAGCTATTAACATATCTAGAAATGTTATGAGTAGCATAACTGCCGCAGATATTATCGAAATCCGAGCTCGTAGAGCGTGTATTTTAAAACCTCTAAGGCTGTTATGATTCATAACATCGTGGTTTGTTCGATAGTTATCGGTTGCAGTATGCTAATGGCTAAGAAATATTACCGTACAGATACAGTTGTTTCAGTATGGTAATAGTTGCCATGTACGGTAAAGCAATATTACCGTACACATTCAGTTATGACCAGCCTACTTTTGTATATGTAAACAAAGGCTTAATATCTTGAAAACGATAAACTCTTTTAACACATGTTAAAAATAATCGATATTTGTCAGGTATCTGCGAAAAATCAATAATTTTCATTTGTTGCACAGCTCATAATATTTTAAAAAGATTCTATCAAGGCTTTCTATATTCTAATCAAATGTCAAAACTATACATACACACACACACATGACTTGGAGGTAAGGCTGGGTGATATACAGATATATTAATATATAGCGATATTATATCAATATCGATATGTCGATATGTGGAAATATCGATATACTGAATACGAATATATCGGATATCGATATTTATCGATTAGGTCTATATTCTCAATACTTTTATTATGTTTACTAATATTTTGACAAATATCGGAGATCGAATATCGATAAATGGAATATCAGTATATCGAATATCGACATTCATCGATATCTCGACATTTTTAGAATATTTATCGATATATTGACAAACATTGATATAATCCTGATAACAAATATTGATTGTAAATTTTAATATCGCCCACCCCTACTTGGAGGTACACAATAAGCTCATTGAGGTCACAGTGCGCATAAACCTGGCTCAACCTCCACCCAAAAAAAACATTATTTTAAAAAATGTTGATGTTATAATGAAATGTCATAATTAACAAGAATTACATTCAATCCAAAAAAAATTAGTTTGCTAATTTTTTAATGACAGTTGTACAAACAACATTGTACAGGGTGGGTAAATTTGGATGTTTTCATAGGAAATCTTGATAAGTATAGAAGATATGAAAAAAATTAACCCCCCATTCTTGATCTCGTTTTTCCAGAAAAGTTTAATAGTGCAAAGTTAGCTATCGTGTTTTGTTGTAGAGTTATAAACAAATGCTCGATTTTTCGACTTTACCTTTTGTGGCTATATCTCGCTTATTTAGGAAAATAGAGAAAAGTAATTTCTACATTCTTCAGGCACTTTTTTTGATAATAATGCAGTTTTAAAAAAAACGAATTTTGAGTTATACCATAAAGTTATATTTTTTATATATATGGAACCCATAGTTCACTATGGCATCATGGGATGGAGGAGTTTTGTTCTTTTTACAGTGATATATATCCTAATATATAACATAATATACAGTGTCCGTCATAAATGTGGATGTTGTTTAACCAGGTATATATGACTCTCCCCTTCAACTAGAAAACGAAGAAATATTAAAAACTGCTTTGAAAATTACTATAATCTAGTGAAACTTAATAAATTAACCTTAAATTATTTATATCACTACAATAGGGAAACATTTTCTTTCTAGTGATAGCACAGCCAACTACGATTTCCATATTAAAAAATAAAATTTTATGCCATAGGCTGAGCAGAGGGCTCAGCGAGCAAATGCGACCGGCCCGAGTTCGAATCCCGCCGACTATAGAGTTTAAAAATAGTACACTCCCCTGCTAAACACTAAACAAGGGAAATCTTCTTCACTTTCGACGAGCAAAGCTAGCCACCCACCCGGCCTAAGAACAAAAAGGGCTCATAGAACCACTTTGTGGTTAAAACATACCACTGGCCTATAATAAGAGGAAGAAAAACTTTATTGCATAACTAGACATTCGAAACATTTTTTGAAAAACTGACTACGCCACTGCATTGTCATTAAAAAATTCCTGAAGATCGTATAAATTACCTTTCTCTATTTTTATAATTAAGTGATACATAGCCACAAAACGAAAAATCGAACTTTCGGTTATAACTCGTAAACAAAAGACGATAGTAAATTTTAGTTTTTAGTTTTGCTTTTGACTATTAAGCTGTTCTCGAAAAAAGGGATCGAGGATGGAAGGGTCCATTTTTCCATATCTACTATAGTAATCGAGATTCGCTATGAAAACATCGATTTTCTCACCCTATACAGTACCGCTTTAAAAGTGACTTTATTTTGTGCGTGGGATTGCTCAACTCGCTTCGCTGGTTTTGCAAAATTCCCAACTTACAAAATAAAATGTCGCTTTTCACACTACTATGGAAAACTACCATTATTCACTCCTAAATCGCAATTTTTCACAAAAATATTCGCGCACTTTTAATCCTGAACTGGTATGGTAGTTTCTCGCTAGATAACAACAGCTATCCTCGAGTGTTTGGACAACAGTTCATATTTAAGGTTTTCTATTGAAAAACAAAAGGTATTGACTCTTAGTTAACATATTATTATAAAAATAAAATTTTCTAAAACAAATATATATTATATATTACTCCAAACACACAAAAGGGAAAGTTCTAAAAATTACTGAAAACAAATCTGGCAATGTGGCTGTAGTTGCTGGGTACGGACTGATCTTCAGTCACTGTCATGCAAAAAATGGTCCACTGCAACAAAACTGGCATAGAAGTTACAAACAGAATTCGATTTTGTAGATAACATTGTATTCTTGTTGTAGAGTGCCACTTGTTTACTGTCTTTTCGCATGTTTTGCAAGATTCAGGGTCCGGTAACGATGCGGAGGTGGAAGATATTTCTAAAACTATGAGTTACATAAATGTTGTGTTCATAAAAGTTGTAGATACGAAGGGGGTTCACCTTACTAAAATAGTGTTAATTATAAGGGGTGGCTCAAAAAGTGTGGCGAATCAAACTTACTTTGTTTTAATGGAATGCCGTATATTTAGGTAGCTTAAAAGTTTTAAACTGAAGTACTAATCATTTGATATAAAGTTCTGTGGGTTCAACGTCAACTATTTTGGAGATATTAAAGATTTTATGCAAAAAAATGCTGAACTTTAGGCAGTTGCTGTAAGTAACAGAAAACAACTAACTGAAGGAAAACGTTTCCAAAAAATTATATTTTTCGTGAATTACTTTAGAGTCTAAAATACGGATGGGGCTATAATTACATATAACAGAAATAAGATACCATGAACAACAAAATAGAATACTTGAGTAAGAAAGAGATGACCATACAACAAAATTATTTTAGTAGGCACAATTAGTTGACATATGTCATAATTAAAGTGAGCTTAAAACCTACTTGTATATTTGCTACTATGTTTATCTTTTTCTTACTCAAGCAATATGTGTTATTTTCTTGTTCATGTTATCTCATTGCTGTTATATATAATTGTGGCCCCATCGGTATTATACACAGTGCCTAATATTTGTAAATTTAATATTTTTTCAATGAAATACCCTGTATATTTTTATATATTTGCAAAGCTTTTTTAATGACCTTCCTTTTGATATGGTACTTTATACCCCTAAATTCAACGGTTTTTCAGTTATGCGTATTTTAGCATAAAAAAACAATTAAACACTTGAGCTCTCCAGAAAAACATAAAAACCAAATTTAGAAAATATAAATCCAGTCATTGGTGATAAAATAAATAATAAATACGGAAAAACCAGAAATGCAGGAATAAATTAATTCTAGAATCAAATAAAATAAAAGCGAATACCCTAAAATCCAATACGTCATTACTCTAAATGTTCAAATATTTACCCTTCCGTTCTCTGGATATTAAACCTATACAGAGAGCTCATAATTATGAATACAACTATAACTCACTTACAAAGCAAATGTCAAATTTTGACATTAAGTATAAACATAGTTGCATTCATAAATGAGGAACTATTCCTTGGCCATACTAGATGAAAATAATTTTTGATCATACTTTATTATCCAGTACGTTAATGACTAGCGTATTTGAGTGGTTTTCTAGTTTATATAAATACTTTGCGCTTCAAGATTACTTCCTTAACAGAATGAATTTGTCAGAAACGACCAATAAAAATTTACTGTATTTGAACACACCTAATGTCGCAGTGTCAGGCGATCACGATTGATTTTAATGAATTCAATTTAGTGATTATCCTTTGACTGACATTTCGTCAAAAACGTTAAAGTAAAGTTTGCAAATCGGCGTAGTCCTAAAAATAAATAATAATGGTTTTGAAAGCTCCAGTATTGAATTAATAATGGAAAACGTTAAAAAACTTTGCCGTCGAACCCAGTAAAATCAAAGTCATATTTATAACGGATTTTTTTTAAAATTCCATTAGATAATACTTGTTCCACATAGCGTTCAACATCGATTTTTACTTAATCTTTACTTTATTGTATTAAAGAAGCGATATTAGAATGCTTCATTTGTTATTCAAATTGAGTTTTGGAGTAACTAACTTTAAAATTTTTATTTTCAGCTCCTCAGTAAGGAAAATGTGAAAGCTGTCGTTTCCATGAATGAAGATTTTGAACTGTACATAGCAAGCGGCAAAGAAGTGAGTTATTACTATAGATCGCTTCATACTTGAAATTCAGTAGGGGAAGAATAGGGCAATGTAACTCTAATGTTTATTTACTTAGCAACGTTGCCACTTCTCGGCACCGACCGACGGTTTAAGTTTACTTAAGAGTAATGCCAGATGCGAGATTATTGGTCGAAATAAAAAAAGGGAATGTATGTATGATTGACAGGTCCATTTTTACTTCTAAGGAGATTTGTGCTGAAATGTGGAAACGTCGTTTTGCATAAAGCGATGTACTGAATTTGAAGAGTGAAACGATCTATAGTTACTTATGCATTACATTAAGTTTCACTTAGAACAATAATCTTTAATTGTTATATTTATACGAATATTTTACAAATATTTAAGTGATTTTGATTATGGATTATTTATATCAATCGTTATGCTTCAGGAATGGGAAAAGGAGGATGTGCCATTTCTACAGTTACCCACGTCCGATATACTACAAACACTATCTCAAACCAATCTAAAGAAAGGCGTAAATTTCATCTGCCAACATATTGAAAAATCGGTGAAGGACGAAACCGGATCTAGGGTGTATGTGCACTGCAAATCTGGGAAGACTAGAAGCGCAACTTTAGTAGGATGTTACCTTATGCAGGTGAAAGCTAGTTATCTAAATTTTACGACTATATTCACTATTATTATTTTTGAAAAACTAACTGACTCCCTGAACCATTGTACCTTTCTGTGTAGTTAAGGACGAGCTGCCTCTAGTACTGTTTTCCTTCTTCCACAACTGTCTGTCTTCCGTCAGTTATTAAAATGCATCTTTCCCCTGCAACGATACTCGTCTCTCCATTCCAAATCTCTTTCTGCCTTCAGTCGCTTGAAATCAGGCTGCCGCGATGTGTCAACAGGATGATGCAAGCAGTGTGCATTAACGCGTTGCTTTCAGGCGCGTAATTGCTCGTCAAAGCTATTGCGCAGTATGTTGCAACCCCTTCATAATTCGCTGTTATGATTGAGCTTCCACAGTTTCCTGGATCATGCATTCAACCGTGGAAATTATTTATAGGGACTAACCTTGCGTTGTAGTTGCTCCAAATGGCCTCGTACATTGACATGATCGACTGCTTCTTTGAAGTTAGAATAGCACCTTCCAGCTATGAAGAGTTATCGGTTTCTCGGTGTTCTTTTTAAGACGGATACCTTCTTTCAAAGCTGTATTTCGGCTCAAGAATAACGAGGCGTAGACGGCTATTAATGCAGGCCAACACTTAAAACCCCAGTCGTACTTTAATGCTTCGCGTAGCGTCTCTTTTGTTTGAACGAAATGACCGCTCGCCTACCAGCCAGCGACTGACTTCCAGCTCCTACGTTAGCGCACAACTTGCTTTGTTCTATAAATAGCCGCAACGACGGCATCAGCTGGTTGGTACCGTTGGTTCGCGAAACACTCGATGCATGTCTTAAATACATAATTCATTTTAACCTAATTATTACAATGTAAGAAATACATTGTAAATGTTTGGCTTAAATCTAGCAAGGTGATTATTAAATACCAAGGTGACACGAACTAGCCCGTTACAATGCTCATAACATAATCTAAGTTATCTTAATTGTACTTGTTTTACCATGGTATTTACTAATGTACCTTTCAATCTTTCTCGAAGAGATGGTTTAGAATGTTGTTTTTTCTTTGTTGTTCTTCAAGTTTTCCTGTAGAGATCATGTCCATCAGTGTCAACCTACCTTTTTACCTTTAAGTTATTATCAAAAAATCGCATGCGTAGGGTAGAGTTGGTTTTGCTGCTTTTCTTACTATTTCTTCATGTCTTGAAGTATTTTTTGTGCTGCTAAACCAGTTCGATTTTATCCAATTCGTTAGCTTTCCTGCGCTGCAGTGTTTTGTGTATTTCGTGTGTGTGTTCTCTAGCGTCCCTCTATTATTAGGTGTTTATACTTTTCCACTCCATTTACTATGTTTCGCTGTGACGTGCGTGTGCATAACACCATTCTTCTCGGTACTTTCCAATTTGTCACTATGACTTTTCACGGCTGTCAATATAATTTTTTTTATCCGCAAACGTCACAAAAGTGACAACTTATTTGTCTTTATTGACAAGGTAAAAGTGTCACTTTATCTGCCTAAGCAGATAAAATAGCGACTTTTGCGTACTTTATCTGCCTAAGCACACAAAATCGTTGCTCTCTTTCTTTTTTTCTATGTTTGTTCGTTATCTCCTCCGAAGATACTGGACCGATTAAATTGTATGATGGTTTAAAATTTTGATAATTTTTAGACTTAGATCGTAGGCCGGTTTTTATTTTCAAATAGCGTACGAAAAAGTTTTAATTTAAATAAACCTTTAAGCAGCGGATCGGAGCATCTGTCGTCGTGGGTTATGGTGTGACAGCTGCTGTGGCCGTGTGCTATTAGCTCGGGTGATTCAGTATGTTTATATATCATTACAGTAGCGCGTTATTTGAGCAACAGAGGTTGGCGCAGGGGTACAGTGCTCGCCTGTCACGCGGGTGGCCTGGGTTCGATTCCCGGCCGATGCATTCTTTTTTTTAAATTTATGATAATGAAATTTACCTGAATACGTTTGCGGATAAAATAGTATATGTTATTCGAAGTAAAAGTGACTTTATGTAGCTTAGCTGAACTATTTGCCTCACTAACGTTCGCCTAAATAAACTTCAGCCTCGCCACATAAAGTATCACTTTTACTCCTAATAACATAATTTACTATTGTTTTAGATATTTATCGAGTTGTTGAATAAAATGTTGTATGGCATGCGTGTATTATTAGGTTATTACAAATAATTCACTCAAGAAAATACCTCTCTCGGCCTGGCGGGCTCGAGGGCTCAACTTTTCTGTCGTGGATTATTTGTAATATAACACACTTATAACCCTAAATAACTATTATTTATATGTATATTGCCAATATATAATCTTAAGCAGTATTTGTTTCCTTCTAATATAAACAAATGTTATTGACTGGAGAGATTTGATATTCTTATACCTAAGTTATAAGCAACTAAAAAATCAAGCCTTTGAAGTATTAGTCATAAGAAGATACATTTTCGCGGTTAATAGTTATATTTTTTCAGAAACATGGGTGGACTCCAGAAGAAGCAGTGCGATATTTAAAAACAAGAAGAGGACAGATCATGTTGCACACAAAGCAATGGGAAGCTCTACGCGTTTTCCATCAAAATCTCACTGGATAAGAAGTTATGAGTTTACACCATAAATCTATGTGTCAAAACAAATCACAGAGACACACGAAGGGGATTTTTTAAATTTTGTGATAGCTCACACCTAGCAAAATTGCGCACATTATATTCTAGAATATGCCTTTTATACAACATGTATATCAAGCAACCCTTAATAGTGATTATTCTAGTCTGTTTTAGTAGGTAGTTAAATAATTGTGTAGTCATTTTTTAATATGTAAATTGTTTATTTGCCATTTGTCTGATGTAGGCTAAATCCATTAGATGAAGCATTATGAACCTTAAAGAACGTTATGCTTAGGTACGTAGCCTTTTTAGGCAGTTTGAACTATTTGATCTTACCAAATAAGTGGTGTCAGTAATCCTTTATATAAGTTTACCGTAAATGTTAATTAAACTCTTGTGTTATTATTCATGTTTTAAAAAATAATATTGCTAAATTCATTTGTATCGGCTATCTACAGTTTGACATTTTATTTATATGTATGTAAGTAATCGCATTCTATTAATATCATCCCAGTATTTTGCATTCGCTGAATAGTATTCATATTTTTATGGAATAAATTGTTTTTTGTTTTAAAATATATATTACATTGTCTTAAACAAAACTATACAGTGAAAAACCAATTTATTTATTTGCAAGTAAAGAGTTTATTTATTAGGTACCCACATGCTATCGGTATATTTACATGACGTCAAATAAATGCTCACCAGAAACACATTTTAAAAAGAAGAACGATGGCAGTACAAATGTTGCTTTTTCTTACAAAAAAATGGCGTTTGCAAAGGTCTGATCATGAAATTGTAGCTTAAAACTTCTTTCGCCTATCTGGTTTTCAATATCTACCTAAAATAAGTAGTGTCAATGCTTTTGTGTAGGCAAACGACAGGCAACTCTACTGGATCCCTACAGACCATTTAGAAGACGGAAAGCTCAATAAAATGCTAAAAGTATTGAGTCGCTTGTATAAAATTGAGATTTTCTGCCCTACCTCTTACTAGACAAATTGTATACGACTTCTAGTAAAATGGAGAAACGTTAAGACAAATCAAGGTCGGGAACTTGATGATTCGTTTCGAGGTTAGCCACTTTTTAAGTAGTTACGTAAAATTAGTTCCTTGGAGAGAAAGTGACGCATTCCTTCTTTCGTACATGCAGCATAATTTATAAACATAGCTGCAAATATACACTTTTAAAAACCATTTTCAAAAAGCAACAGAACTGTAGTATGGAAATAGACATTTTTTAATTTTTTTTGCCTCACATACATACGCTTTACTAATGAAAATACTAAAATACAAGCTTTCTATGCCCCGGTTTAACAGTTCTAGGTTTAATTAACACCAGAATATAACACATAACACAATGTTTATCACTGAAAAACTTAACTACAACTGAACTCTTGGGCGCTCTTTGCTTTAGTGTTCATAGTGTGTCATTTGGTTGGCAAGTGTGTTGCCTACTTGTAAAAGTCAGTCGTTTACCATCTATAACATAAAATCGGTGCTCTCTTTGTATGTTTGCGTGTTTGCGTCTATGTTTGTTCGCTATCTCCTCCGAAGATACTGGACCGATTAAGTTGTACGATGGCTTAAAAGTTTGCTAATTTTTAGATTTAGATCGTAGGCCGGTTTTTATTTTCAAAAAAGTGCGAAAAAGTTTTAATTTAATTAACACCTCTAGGCAGCAGGGCGGAGCGCCTTACGCCGGGCACTATTAGCTCGGGTGCGCGCATTATTCAAACAAGAGAGGTGGTCCTGCGGTAGGGTGCTGGCCTATCAAGCGGGTGGCCCCGGGTTCGATCCCGCCGATGCATCCTTTTTTTAAAATTTATATTGATGAATCTCTCTTAATTTTGCGAACCGAAACGTAGTTCGGGTGACTTACTAGTAATTATATATTTTCTTAATTTTCTGGCATTGCTTTTCCGTCATTTTTTATTATATTTGTATATGTACCTACCAATGAACAATTATCTGATAATATACAGTATGTCCCCGGATTGAGTTTACAATAGGTATGATTGACCAAAACTTTTCGAATTGGAATTTCATATTTTGGGATTCCGTCCTGCTTGGTGTGAAACTTATTTTTAGTTTACTTTCGATTTTTTAAAGTCAAGTAGGCCTTTACAGTTGAGCAAACACTATGTTAGTCCTAGGTAAACTACCTTTTCCGTTCACAGTACGCCAAAGTGTTACTAAGAAAAGTTGTTCAGAATTAAAAGTTATGGCGTTATGCAAACCAGCATACATACTTAAATATGCTATACAATTTCTTCGATGACGCTTTAGGTGAGTTGCCTCTCAATTATCGGCCGTCAATGTATTTTCAACACGATGGTTGTCCGGCGCATTATTCACAAATTGTTGTGAATTGGTTAAACCGTAAATTTGGTCACCGTTGGATGGGTAGGAATGGTCCAGTTTTATGGCCTCCAAGGAGCCCAGATTTGACTATTGCCGATTTTTATTTGTGGGGACGTTTAAAACAAGTAGTGTATGTAGAAAATCTACCCAATGATGCCGAGGTATTAAAAAATCGCATAAAAGATGCTATATCCGCTCTACAAATTCAGGAAATCCGGAATAGCCTTAAGGAACTGCGACGAAGGTAGAGGGTTAATAGAATAACTTAATACTTGTTTTTTGTTTTAATAATTTCATTAAAAATTTCTTATATTTTTTGTTTTTGTAATCATTAACCCATCTCAAGGTATGATTGTAGTTTCAATTGCAGATTTGTTTCTTTAAAGTCAAGCTGACACAAAGTAGTTGAAAATGAAGTTGACACAAAAGAAAACTGACCAATACTGGATTTTATCAAAGTAAGCCGATCGTTCTCAAAATTTGTATAACGCCATGACTTTTCATTCTAAACAACTTTTATTAGTAACACTTTGGCGTACTGTGAACAGAAAAGGTAATTTACCTAGAACTAAAATAGTGTTTGCTCAACTGTAAAGGCCTACTTGACCTTAAAAAATTAAAAGTAAACTAAAAATAAGTTTCACAATCGTTTTCGGAATCACAAATTATGAAATTCCAATGCGAAAATTGTTGGTCAATCATACCTATTGTAAACTCAATCCGGGGCATACTGTATACTAATAATATGTGTACAACTAGCTAATTTTTATACATACTTTCCGTACGGTTTATGTATGCTATAATTCTTCATATAATGCATTTCACGTTACACCAGAACTAAAAGACATGCATTAAACTATGCTGCTAAACTTTATTTATAGCCAAATTAATATTTCTAAAATTCTAATAATTACAGGCACTTCGGGAGCGGCGCAATAATCTCATTTAGTTAGCCCTAGTTTTTTGCATGACTCCATTTTTTATATCCAGATAGTTGCCGTTTTAAACTCAAATGTGAGTTTCTTGTCGACAACTTGACTCCATAAATGGTCAGATAAAATGACTCGTCCTTGCGGCTCGTAATGGACGGTTTCTATCGTCAAGTTTTCTGGCAACCCTTTATAACTGTACAAAACTTATCTAAAAACTTTCGTAAATACAAATTAGAAAAATCTGTAACAGTATATTTCAGTCGTTCTAATTTAATATATTTAAAAATTTTTGGGTGAAATCAATATGATTTGACCAGCCATGAAAAGTATTAAAAAGTCACGTTTTTAATATCACCATTGGCAATGGGAAAAAAATGCTTAAAGAAATCCTTTTTTCATATAAATATTCGTTTTTTTATATTTCTTCTTACGTTTTCAGCTTTAACCCTAGAACGCATACATCTAAGAAAGTTACATTAACGCATATGTGGTGTCGTATACGACACCACACCTTTTTTTGTTTAATGAGGCACTTTAAATTTACTATACGCCTTTTTTAATATCTGGGAGATAATTTTGACTGCATAGATGCATATTAAAGGGCAAAGCGGAAATTTAAGTTCTTAAAATATTTATTTATGAGTATGAATAAATGAATTGTTAAATCTAAGGAACCGATCAGGTACTAATATCTACGTTAAACACTTTTGACAAATAACTACAGTGTGATTTTGTAAAAACTCAATTGCAGCACGCCCTGGATAGCCTGAATCAGTTGGCAGTACTGAAGTGTATTGTTGGTGACACTGTCTGTGTCAAACCTCAAGCAAAACCAAAACTGCTAACCTCGAATTTGACATAGACTTACAGTGTCACCAACACTACATTTCAGTATTTCCAACTGATTCAGGCTATCCAGGGCCTGCTGCAATTGAGTGTTTAAAAAATCACTCGGTAGTCTCTGTTCAGCACATAAATTACACTGCAGGCTATCAAGTTAGGTTTTGCGTCAGTCTGTGTCAAAGTTTTGACACAGACTGACGCAAAACCTAACCTGATAACCTCGAATTTGACATAGACTTACAGTGCCACCAACATATTGTTCATACGTTTGAACTTCCACAGTCCGCAGAGAATCATTTTTTTGGATCTCTCGATATTTGCATCATAACCCCAAAAAGTTATTTAATGTCAATTGAAATTAGTTCTAATTATAAGCGTCGCCATCTCTGTTCCTTTTAGTAATTAGTTAATATATTATCGAGTTACCTTTGTAATATGTTATTTTGTTTGCCTGCTCCACTCTATCTGTTCGGCGACTGAAGTATAATAGCTAACTGGCAATCCTATAAAGACAGTAGTCATAGCTATTTTAACAAATTCCACTTCGCATTACGTTACTATGAAAATTATGTACGTAAACTGACAGATGGCAAGTAGTTACCGACCAACACCTACCGAGAAAACGTGTTACGTGATTGCATAGATGGTGTCATATGCGACACCAAGTAACTAAAAAACGAATTATAAAGCTTGTAACAAGTTTTGAAAATTAAAAATGAAAGGGATATATCAACAATAATCTTCTGGAGAGGTACTGAAAATATGAATATGATAACATAACAGCAAATCACTAAAAACTAGATAGTTAAATAGGTGGTGTCTCATATGACGCCACCTATGCGTTCTAGGGTTAAAAAAACTCTTTTCCCTGTAGATTTTTTCAATCTTTTCTTACATTTTCTGATTAAAAGTTTTTTTTATACGAATCTTTCGCTTCTCTATTTCTTTTCTTACGTGTTCTGCTTTAAAACATATTGTTTCATGTAGATTTTTGTTTTTTCAATCTTTTTTTAATTTTTCTGACTAAAAATCTCCTTATTTCATATCAATCTTCCGCTATTTTATTTCTTCTTTCGTTTTTCGCTTTAAAAAATCTTTCTTCATGTAGATCGTATGTTTCTAATTCGTTTCTTACGTTTTCGGATTAAAAGCTTTTTTTACACGAATCTTCCTCTTCCTTATATTTTGTCGTACATTTTTCTATTTAAAAAAATCTTTTTTCGCGAGCATATTTTGTTTCTGAAATAGTTTTCTATGTTTTTAGCTTAAAAAACCCTCTTTTATATGAATCTTCCGTTCTTTTGTATCTTTTCGATCGCGTTCTGTTTTAAAAACTTTTTTTCATATGAATCTTTCGCTTTTTTAGCTTGTGTTACGTCTCTTGCAGTAAAAAATAATTTTCTTATTTGATTTTTTTTCAATATTTTTTACGTTTCCTAATTAAAAGTTTTTCTTCATATGGATCTTGCGCTTATCTATATTTTTTGCTTAGATTTTTTGCTTTAAAAATATTTCTTTATGTACATTTTGTTTTTTCAAACATTTCTTACGTTTTCTGCTTTGAAAAAAGCATTCTTCATGTAGATCTTTTGTTGTTCCATTTATTTCATACGTTTTCTCATTAAATGCCCTTCTTTACAAAAATAGTCCTTTTCTTTATATTTTTTCTTAAGTTTTATGATTTATAAGATCATTTTGCGTCAGCATATTTTGTTTTTTAAAATCTGATTTTATTTCTTTTGTTTAAAAACTCTTTTCTATATCAATCTTTCGCTTTTCATAGCTTCTAATTGGCTTTCTGCTTAAAAAGTTTTTTCTATATAAATCTTTCGCTCTTTTAGCTTTTGTTAGGTTTTCTAATTTAAAAAATACACTTTCATGTAGATTTTTAGTTTTTTCAACTTTTATTTTGTACGATATCTGATTAAAAGACTTTTTTATACGTATCTGCCGCTTTTGTATATATTTTCTTACGTTTCCTGCTTTGAAAAATATTTGTTTCAAGATCATATTTTGTTTTTAATACCTTTTCTTACGTTTTTTGTATATATATTTTGTTGTTTAAACGTTTAAATCGCTACATCCCTTTGAGATTTTTTTCCCGAATGTATGCATTACCTACTTAATGTCTACACTGTACTGTACTGATATAGGTACCTAGTAATCGCCTTTATTAGCAGTGAATAAATAGTAATATAAGCTCTACATCTAAAAATTAGTGTACAGTGGTCGTTAATAAAGATCTAAAATTCAGATGCATGAATTTTCTACAGACAATGCTTTTTTCAACTTGGTTACAAATTATTTCACAGTTAATAAAAAATATGTTCAACAAAGTTCGCAAATTCTGAAGACGATTAACCCTTGGACGCAGCTAGATCGGATTGTAGTAGGATAACCAGATATGTGGTTCCAGCTCCAACCATCTGCAACACAGTAACGATATAGCATTAGTTAACATAAAGAATAAGTGGAAACACGGTGTTTAGTTTCGCAGTAGAAGAATTGCAATTGACAAAGACACTATTGTAATATTTCTCTGTCTTTTGCACGATTTAGTATCACATTCCTGTATTAAATTCTTGTTAATTTATTTGAGATTAGTCTCTATATACTCTTTTCTACTTGTTCATACATTTTTTGTGCGACTTGGCATTATCCGCTGCTCGTTTCTGCTATGAACTTTTCTCTAAACATTTGCCACTCTCATCTTCGCAAATTTTCCTCAACTTCGTATCTCCCTCTTGTTACAGCTCAAAACGACTTTTACGACTTTAAACCACGTCTAAATGGGTCGTTAGGACACGTTAATCTTAAAAAAAGCAAAGCTTACTTTAATCACGTCTCAAATTGCTGTAACATACGGTTGACCGGCTATTTGCTCAGGGAGAAGGAAAGATTTGGATCAACGCGACGTATTTTAGACCGAGATGCTGTCACAATAGTGGCTAACTGTAATAAAAATAAGAGGAGGGGGTGAGCGCCACGAATTTTATTGATAGAATCTGGGCCAGCGGGCCCTCGTAGAAATTCGAAAGGCCGACGGTTCACGACGGTATTGTGCGACGTTCCGGCTGCATAGAGACCTACCTTGGTTGGCCTGCTAGCCTCGCCCGGTACCTCACAATTAATAAATCTAAGAAAACATTACACATGTACATCAACACCTATAAGTATCGTAAATAAAAGTCCAGGAAGTTAAAAACGAATGTAAATTTATTAAAATCTAAGATTTCCGGTAAATATATGACATGAGTAGTTGTCAAGGAGGTTAGTAACTCTAAATTCTACTTAACAATGATAGGTATGGGACAAAAGTACATTGGTTATATTAAAACAACAGTGGTGAGCAAGCCGTACAAAAATTCTGTACGATATGACTCAACAATGATGACAATTTACTCTAAAAGTAGGTCACGCGCGTCGGCTCCAAATGTGGCTGTTGGCACGTATAAAATTACGTCCCTTTAATGTCAACACAAATGCGTCGCACAAATGCTCTAAAGTACCTAGGCAATAAAGAAAAGTAGATCACAGTATCTGAGTGATGTCCGGCGATGTTGGGTATTCATGCAGCCGAACGGTCTCACCGTCTTGTTGAATCCTCGGGAAATGAAGGGAGAGCACACATTTCTGGCTGTCGAAACGACGTTATCAAACAAACTCCCAAAAGTTGAGGTTTTGCGTGACGATCATTGTAGCAACAATCATTGAGAAGAAGGCAAAGCGACAGCTAATTACCACAGTTTCACAGGTTTGGCACGTCGGAAAACCTCTCTCGTAGAAATCCAGCAAAGTGATAATTGCACACCCAATGCTACAATACAACGGAGATAATTGGTTCTGCCATAACACACGCCCGCCAAGGGTACTAGTACTAGTTCCAGACCATGAGTGTCTTACAACGAAACGCACCACAAAAAAAACATACGAATAACAGCTCATATTAATTTTGAAGGCCGAAGCCCCCGTGAGGTTTAAACAGCTTAACTACATCGTAACGCTGCCGCTGGATTAATGCTTTGAAACACGGTCGAAAGATGGAAAGGTATGGGGTGCCTTTGCTTACTTTCCCTGTCCAACTCATGCAATCGATTCGCTCTAACACAACCACTTCCTCGACCCAAAAAGCGGTATGTCGTGAAAAAAATGTAGCCACGGGTTTGCTGTAGGGCGGGGCTTAAATTACCAGACTAATTTTTACGACGCGATGTCAGAAAACATCTGTTCCGGATCTCACAAGTGTAAGCGATCATAACTACAATACACTAAGAACGAGCGGGAAGCGTCGATATATGAATTTGAAAGAGAAGCACGAATTGTGAATATTGAAATAAAAGATGCAAGAAAGCGCGGATATTTGAAATACAAGTGCGGGATTTTAAACTGGTTTTAACAATCTCAATCAAAGTCTTCATTTCTTCCCGATTTTCATCTCAACAATAGTGTGCTCTCATTATATAACCTTTAATAAATCGGACTGTATATTTCCTTTGCTTTTCTTCCACGAGCACGTGATTTACTCTTCTTTCATTTTTTTTATCCCGTTTTTTCTAAACGTGTCGTGCTTAGCCTTTGCGCTCGATTCTTCTTACGTTTTAGACTTAACCTCCGACAAACAATTCAATAAATGGCTGTACGAAGGAATGTTTTGTTCCATTAGAACAAGAGCAATATATTGGATAACGTTATTTTGACATGTAATAAACGTGGTTGGATGTTGAATTTATCGCCGCAAGCAATATATTTCAATCGAATCCGTCTTTTTACTTCCTTTTACGATAAAGGAAGTATTGGATTCACCCCAAGAATTCTAAATTGAGTTTTCAACAGATCTTCACGTTTTAGAGTTTCCTGATCCCAAAAAAACATGTTTTTTTTTCATTGGTCTGTCTGTCTGTATGTCTGTATGTGTGCCTGTGAACAGAATATCTCAAAAACAAAAAGAGGTATAGAGTTCAAACTTCATATATAAGTTTTGTGTACTATCTAGATGCGACAGAAAGCTTTTGAAAAAAATCGCATAACCGGAAGTAGGTGTTTACTCTTGTGATTTTTCAGTTTTTAAGACTTTTTCAAAAACGACTATAACGATTTTTTTCAAACTTGGGTGTCTTTTGTTTTTTTCCTATTTTTTAATTAACTCCTATTTAAATAGAACACCCGGTATATTATTACGTTTTTTAATTCAGCTTAAAATTTT
>CALNHX010011286.1:0-33269 GCA_940337035.1 Agriotes lineatus
ATATCCGGAGCTACAGATATACATTAGGGCGGGCCGAAGTTTTTTTTATTTAAAATTTCTGTTGTAATAGCACCCAAAAGCTGCGTATTGGCTAGCTGATGACGGAAAAAATAGATAAAAAATCCTTGATACTATTTTTAGCCCTCTACATGCAGTTAAATTTTCCAAAATCGTTGTCTTCAAAACATACACGATAGGTTCACGTAATATTATGCCCGGGCAACGGCGGGTAGGTCACAGCTAGTTTTTAATAAATACAATTTTAACGGTTTAATTTAAGTAGGTAGATCTTCCTGAAATTTTGTATAGGGTCATAATTTATCATTCTGAACAACCTTCCTTGGTAACATTTTGCCGTATCATGAACAGAAAGGGTAGTTTACCTAAAAATAAAATAGTTTTCGCTTCACTGTCAAGGCCGACTTGTTTTTTCAAAAACTGAAAATATTCTTAAAATTCTCTTCAGACCAAGCGGGACCGAATCCCACAATCTTAAAATAAAATTTAAAAATTTTTAGTCCATCTCGCCTCTTGTAACATCAATCCTGTGACACACTGTCGAGTCTCCGTGGATGGACTGGATTATGGCCTTTATATTCGTTTCTTGAGTTGCTAGTTTGTCTACAGTGTGTCCCCAGATAGGTGAAACGACTCTTGTAAAATGTAAAAAATTCTCGATTTAAATTTTCATTTTTTGGGGTTCAGCCCTGCTTGGTTAAAGGCAAATTTCTAACAGCATTTCAGTTTTGAAAAATCAAGTACGTCGTGGAAATGTTCAAAAAACCTATTTTTCTGTAGAGGAAAGTGCCTTTTATGTGACAAATACGACAAAAAGTTATTAAGAAAAGTTGTTTAGAATCAACATCTAGGCCCCTATACCAATTTCAAAATTCTCGGCAACTTTGATCTCTCTCACATTTTCTTTTGTTTATTTCCCAAATCAAAGAATTTTATATTTAACAAAGTTTTTTATTATAAAATAAAAAACTTTGTTAAAAATATTTGTTTTTCCATGGCAGTTTTTGTTAAAAATAAAATTCTTTAATATGGGACCTAAACATTTAAAAAAATTTGAGAGATCAAAGATGGCAGAGGATTTTGAAATTTGGTATAAGGGCCTAGATGTTGATTCTAAACAACTTTTTTTAATAACTTTTTCGTATTTGCTACATAAAGCACGCTAATCTACAGTAAAATAGTTTTATCTACGACCACCACTAAAAGTAGGCCTTTTAGCGCTAGCTTGTTTCACTAAAAGTGACGTTTTATAGTTTACTGTCGTTAAAGAAATCAGCTGTTTACTTTTAGCCCATGTCCTAAAAGTAAAGTGAGGTTATAAAACTACAATTTCAAAAAGTTATTCTAGTTGCTTCTTGCGTTACAGGTAAAGTGTTTTTTAAATAATTAAAGCGTTATGTAATGAATACAGTCCGATGTAGAGTATTAATAATTACATTTCGTAACTGACCTTGACAACTGTCATTCGCAAACATTCGCCCGCACGGCATGGCCTACTGTTGATTATGACATAAATTAGAAGTGTCGTAGATGCAAACCTTTGTTAAATCGATATTTATGAATTAATAACAGTAAAATTAAGGTCGTAGATAAAATATTGTATGCAACGCGTGCATAAACGTCAACTTTTAGCACTTGTTGCATAAATAGCTATTTTAAACATTTCCAAGGCATACTGAACCCCAAAAAATGAAAATTTAAATCAAGAATTTTTTATATTTTACAAGAGTTGTTTAACCTTTCCGGGGACATACTGTATGTCGTATTTCTCCTATCAGTTGTTTAAGTTTGCCTTCTTTGTTTGCACATTCCATGTACCTATTCTGATTTCTTTTTCATTCTGCTTGTTGTTTTTCTTACATATCTTAGTTGTACCTTTTCTTTTTGATATGGATCTAATCCCCAGTTCTTCTAGCCTTTTTAGCCATCATCTGGGTTCTTCATCTTCTTTTATTGACTTTGCTAGTTGTTTTAGTTCTTCTGGAGTATATTTGGTTATCTTTTCTTTTGGATCACTTTTAGGATATTTTTACAATCGTTCTCTTGGATATACTAATTCCCTATATAGTTCGTCTCTCTCTCTCTCTCTCTCTCTCTCACTATTTCGCTCTTCTTCCGTTTATTTCTCTTAATTCTTCTAGTTCTTTTACGTTTATTGTTTCTTCGGAAAGTGTTTCCTTTTCTCTGTGGAGTCCATCGCATTCCACCCGTAGCGATTGTAGGGATTGCAGAATTTCCTCCATCTTACTGGTACTGTTTTGCATGTATGGGCTCCTTTAGCTGCATATGCTCGTCTTTCTGATGCACCAATTGCAAGTCACTTGTCTCTACCGCGCTTCTTGTTTTGTGATACGGTGCGGTCTGCGAGATTTGGCCTTACTGGAGTGACCTTCCGTCCTTTCGCTGTATTTAGCAGTTTTGATTCGCTTGTCATAGATTTTTCCTTTAAAGGTAGATTCAGACTGCACGTTTTTAAATGATATGATTCAGACTAACAAGTGGCGCGGAAGCAGAGAGGTAGCGACAAGCCGGCGGGGATAGGGCGGTAGGCTGACGGAGCGATTTGGATCGATCGGGGAGTGATTTTTATGAAGAAACCGCGTGGTTAGATAAAAACACAACCATAATTTAGAGTGAAATATGCAGTTCAGTAACGTCCGTAGTTGCAGGCAGATGTAATTGTGCTACAACAAGGAAGAGCAACCAAACATTTTGGCTTTGGAAATTAACTATACAGTTAAATTGTTCAATCAAATTAATTTTTACTCGCGTTTCGTTTGCATTTAAAAACTAACTTCTTTGGATGTTTACGTTAAGTTTTTAAACAGTTAGTTATTTGATCAACTAAAAATAGGAGAATGAGGTTAGATTTTACAAATAAACAATGTATATTTTTATTCTTATGATTGTATAATTGATTTAATTGGGGCGGAATGAATACTTCCTTTTTTATTTTTAAATAAATCATTGACAAAACAGTTTATCTTCAAATTATGCTATTAGTAATTAATATTTAACAATGTGGAAAATAATTTGTTATAACTGTTTCCTCAACAATTTATTTAATTTAAAATGTTAAAATGTGAGTGCTAAATTCTCACCAATTAAATCAACTTATACAATGATAACAATAAAAATATGCATTTTTTATATATACAATTTAATCTTATTCTCCTAATTAGTTCATCAAATAAGTAACTGTTTAAAAACTTCATTTAAACATCTCAAGAAGTTAGCTTTTCAATGCTAACCAAACCCACATAAAAATAAATTTGATTGAACCATTTATTAATAGTTAATTTCAAAACCAAAAATTAAAATATGTAATATTATGTGTGTTTACGTTATTCTTTATTCACCAATAAAAATTATTATTTTGAGTTCAATATTTGTAATTGTTTTTACTTTATAATATACAGTATATCCGCGGATTGGGTTCACATAAGATGTAAATGACAAAACATTTTCGAGTTAGATGTTAATATTCTAGGAATCGTTCCTGCTTGTTCTCAAACCCAGATTTTGAGAAAGTCAATCAAATTAATTAATATACAGGGTGTTTTTAGAATCAATTAAAAAAAATCCAAGAGTAAACTACCTTTATTAGAAGAGGTAACAAAAAAAGTATTAAGAAAAGTTGTTTAGAATTGAGAGTAATGGCAGACTCAATTTTCAGACAAATCGGCCACTCTTCATCGGAACTCTCTGAACTACTTGTAAAGTAAACATTTTTAAAAAACTTATTATCAACTTGTAGCCTGCACGCCTCTGAACACTGCTTACAAATAAACTCACCGTCGAACTACCGCGCTCAGTATGAATACCTACTAGTCTAAAAACCGCCCAGTATCCACGCCGCTACCAAACCGCTACCGCCATTCTGAATAGACCTTATTTGGTGTTTGCACTGCACTTCACTTTATCTGCCCGTGCACTTTCCACCTATTAATGAATTCACTTTCTGTTGTTTGTTTTCACTTTAATTTAGGTCTACAAGTCAGGGCTGTGCTTGACAGCTTGCTGACGTCCCATTACATAATGTGTTAAGTAGAATTGTAGTGATGATTTATAATTTTCTAAAAAAAAAATACCTTCAAAATTTCTTTGGTCGAAATATCAAGACATTCAATGGCTAATTTTTGTGGTTAGTTGAATAGCTTGAAGATGACCCATTAATTTTAGACCGAACTTTATGAACCAATGAAGCAAAATTTACTGATAATAAGGTTATCAATAAGCATAAGCAAAATAATCATGTCCTGCTCTGACGAGAACACTAATATTGGATGAGGGACGAATCATCAAACCATTTGGGGTACTAACGTCCGATATAGTTTAATAGGTCCATAGTATATGCAGATCCACCTCAAAATTAAGGAATTTAAAAAATAAAATCAGGCAGGCAACTGCCTGATTTTATCACCCAATGAGATAATCAAAGTAACAAATCACGAACTCCAAAAAAGTGCGTTGCACGAAACGGTGAACATGTTGGGCAACTTATTAGATCGATAGTGTTGGTCTATTATTGGTAAAAGTTTTATGCAATATATGACATTGTACAGTACTAAAAACAAACGCAAAAATAGTAGACACTTACCTTTTCTCTATCGCTCAAATTTAGGAACCGCTCCTTATTGTTTTCCTCCTGCTTCTTTATGGCATTTTGTTTCTTTTTCTCCTTTTCCTTTTCTCTCTTGGCGATCCTCAGCATTCTTTTCTTTTCGGCCTGTTCTTCAGTACTTACTACAGGTAAAGGTATTTGAGCCTAACACATAACGTCTATAAAATACCAACATTCGCCAAAATTATATTAATTCATTACCTTATTATAGTTGTATTTCTCCGGAAATTCCTGAGCGAAGTCTTTGAAAATCTTCCTAACATCTTTATTTTGCGTGCAAGTGTAAGGAGTGTACTGTTTATCGTTCTTTGCACAGGGATTTGCATCATAGTCTAAGAGCAAACGAACTGTAACTAACTGCTCGTGCATGGCAGCTACGTGCAGGAGGGTATTTCCTTTTTCATCTACCACTTCGTTAATATTAGGCTTTTCACTTTCAGCTGAAAGCTGCGACTCAACCTTCCCTTCATCATTTATTAATTCAGCTTCCTTATGGGTAAGCACGAATTCTTTTAAAAGAGCTTCTAGTTTTTCCACATCACCTGAACTGACGATCTCATAGGTCTGCTTTTTCCTTAAAGCTTCCCTCTCCTTGAGCTTTCGATTTTTAGACTTGTGGAGCTTCTTAGGCTTCCTAGGAGCTCTCTTTCTCTGCTCAGGGGTTAGGCTGTCTCCAAATGACTGCAGGCAATCTTGGAATGAAATTTCTTGCTCGCTAGTCAACAGCTCTGGTTGCTGTTTCAAGTCGTCCACATCGGAATCATCTTCTGAACTACTTGAAGTTAAACAGTTTGTTGGGAGAGCTCTTTCCACTTCTTCCCGAGACTTTGCACGATTAATATTTGATATTTTGCTCTTGCTGCGTCTGTTTGGATGCTCCAGTGGCTCTTGTTTGGGCAGCTGTTGTATGGCTTTTTCGACTGATTCTGCAACAGAAAAATCTTCATACATAACCAGTTTCGCACCTTCTGAACTGTATTGTATTAGCCCAGACTTCACCATACTTCAAAGCAGTAGCACAGCAGATAATAGGTCAATAATAGTTTGCCCATCTGAATTACTCTCGATAATTATGATAAGTACATACAGGGTTTTCATTAATTCCCATTTCCCACGTGACTAAATTTAAATTTGCCGCTATAAATTTGTTTTTCGAAGGATTGTGGTATTGGTAATATCCCTATACAAATTGCCAACGGGACATAGAAGTTCGTCACATCTAACCTCTAAACTTCATACGTTTCGTTTTGCTGTTTAGAAACAATTTTCGGCAGTTTCGGCTACACGAGGACCGTTCGTGGCGATCGCTAAAATTACATTCGCGTCGACTTTAGCAATTTTTGGCAGATTTCAAGCATTTTTGTTGTGTCTACGCCACTGATAATTTTGTGTTACTGTATTTAGGGAGTACTGCCAATCGTGCCTAGCATTTAAGGTGAATACATGGTCACGTGGGAAATGGGAATTAATGAAAACCCTGTATTTCCAACTTACCATAAACATAGACAGTCGTTAAAAGGTTGTGAACGCGCTTCAACTCTGTAAATGTCGCTCTTCTTGTTGAAAATGGAATAGTCTTCAATCTGGGATCCGAGCGGTTTAATGGAGGGGTCTTTCCCCCGAACAAAACGGATCTATTGTATGGCCCCGTAGCTCTGTATATAATTAAGCTGCTTTTGGCAATTTCATCCCTCCAAACTTCTATGATATCTCGTACATGCTACAAGTGAGATTATTTTAATTTTGACTTAACCACACTCGATTTTGCTTAATCACCTGCACTAAGGCGGTCTCGTTGTATCTTCTAAGCGAAGCTCCGGCACTTTTGGGCTGCGAGCCGCCCGAGCGATTGTCCCTTGCTCCCTGTGAGCCCCCTTGCCCGGCCCGAACTGTGTAACAATGGAAGGTTTTGTGCAGCACGGGATCACTGCCTTGAAAAACGCCCCCGGCAAAATGTCCTCCTCCTAGCATCAGGACTGTCCATTGCGGATTTGAAGAGCATGCTCGTAACTGCTTCAGGAGAAGACTGTCTTCCAATTCATCCTGTAATTTAATAGTTTTTTTTGTTACATTTAGGTTTTTACAAAAGCTGTAGTCTGGTAAAATCAGGGCTATTTTAAATGTACCTTTTTTTCAAACAGAAGGCACCGGTACATACTAAAGACCATCCCTTGGTCGTTTTTAAGAAAGAGCTTTCCTTGTGCAACTGCGACATTTTCCAAGCTATCTTCTCTCTCCGAGTCGGACCCAGATATGCTTGAAATATCAGCTGCAATGAAAAAAAAATTATATCCAGAAATATGCTTATATAAACATTTTAACACTACAGCAGATTCTTGTTATAATAAAAGGAAAAATACTAATAAACATGCATTGTAAAACGCTTCGTTAAGAGACAGCATCTTGAAGTTGAGGTTTAATTACATTATTTAGGATTGGTCTGAGTTGTATTATACAGAATATTTCAACTTTTTAACAAACTATATTTGCGACGTTACTATATCAAATTGTGCGATAGGTTTATAGTAAACAGGTAACATTAATTTACAATTTACATACATTCACAAAACTAATGATATTCAACCTCTATAATTATTAAATGTTCATTTTACCAGTTCATTGTTATATTTTCTTAATTTCTAAACACCCTGTCTATTACAGGGTTCCCAGCAAGTTAACAAAATTAAATTCCCTGACTTTTCCAGGTTTTCCCTGACTTAATTTTTCATTTTCCAGATGCATCTTCATTGTTACACGGCTGTAGTAAATTGTTTTTAAAAATAATTAGAAATATGATACGTTTATATTTCATTTCCAAATATATTGTATCAGATTACAGTAGTATGTTAAATGAAAACATAAATTTAGAAACCATTAGTCTATAAAAATTATATATTTAAAGAACAAAAAGTACATTATTCCATCGAAAATGTACTTACATATTTGCACAAAAAATATAGGAACTTCAAAAAAATATAAAAGTATCAGGATTATAAAAAAGGTATATCTTCTCACATCACTTAATCTAAAAAAAACAAAGAACACTAGTAGTTCATAAATTAACAAAATACATAGGTATATAATAAAGTTAAACTCTATATCAAAAAAATTACAATTTTTTTTTCCTTAAATAAAAAAACATTAGCAGTTACAATGCAAGAAAAAATGTATGAGGTAATATTACTACTTATAGTTTTTTTCTCAACTCCAATATTTCACGATCTAATAGGTTGGAATCATAATTAGCTTGATTAGCAAGAACTCGCTTTTTCTCTTCTAATTTTCGTATCTCTAATTTTGCCATTTCTCTTTCTTTTATGGCTTCACTTATTACATTGGTTTCCTGTTTCTTTTTCTCTAAAGCTTCTTTGTATCTTCTGTGGGAACTTTTTACATAATTTCTCATTTTTTGATCAATGTTAATATTTAGTACCCCACCATGATTCAATACAGCATCATATATTTGTCGCTGGGCAACAAGACTATCTTCATGAATATTTTCAACTAATATTTGTTTATTAATAGAAAAACCAGCTTCTACTTGAGCATTACCATGAGATAAAATCAGGATATATTTAAGAACTTCCCAAAGTTCAGAATAATCTAAATTTTTCATCAATATTTCTCTATAGAACACATCTAACCGATCGTCAGTTGAAAATTTCGTGCAATAGTCAATAGTTGACTTTTCATTTATAAAGAGATTATACTGCAGTTGAGCACGTTCTGCTGTAAGACCATTAATAAGACATTTATCATGAAGAAGTTGTAGCAAATTTTGCATTCGTGATCGGGCTGTGGTTGGTGAGGATACTATCAACCTGGGATCAAAACAGGTAACAGCCCGAGTCAGAGGATACTTCAACGCCGATCGTTCTATCAGTTTTTTTACAACCGACTGTAAAAACCGTTGGCAGTCAAATAAAAATTGCAACTTTTCTTTTTCGGTTGCACCTGAGGCAGAAAAATATTTTCTAGCTGCAAAACCAATATCGACTTCTTTTACTGATTTAAGATTCTGGCAATTACCTAAATCAATTTTAACTAAGGCCTTGAAATCCTTATTTGCTACAGTAGCTGTTACAAAACGATTCATTAAATTTCTAAGAAGTTTTTCTGTATCGCAATAAATAAATGGAGCCATTGGCTTAGAAGTCTGAAACTTAGTCAGGAAAGGTTCCATAACTGCCGCAATTGTAGCAAAAAATGCTAATTTTGATTTAATTAATTTGTCTTCACATGCACGTTTAACGTTCGATATTGAAATGTTTGTAGGTAATTTAATATCTTTAGAAGAAATGTACTTATGTACATTGTCAAAAATTTCTATGGCACGGTTTGCTGCAGCACTGCTTTCTACCCAACGCGTAGCACAAAATTTTTTTGGGAACACATTTGAATTTGTCGCATTTGTATAATCAGCTCGGCGTGCTGGAGAATCTTTGAACAGCCAATACAAACCATGTAGAACAGCATTAATTTTCCATTGAGCTGCTTTGTGTCCATATTGTAGCGATCCATGAACTATATGCAGGCCGCAAGATCCTAATTCTAACATTTCTGTTGTGAGAGAATCGTCTTTTTTCAAATGATTTAAAAATGACCAGTTCACATTGGGCCCATCCATAGACACCTAAAATAAGAAAAGAATGTCTGTTTAGAAAAAATTTATTATGAATTTTATTAAAACTTACTTGTAAAATATTATTAAGTAAAATAGGATTTGTGCCTTCTTTGAATTTTCTCAGGATATCTAAAGCCGTAGCATGTTGCATAAACAATCACTTAGTCCAGTAACTTTTGGTAGCACCGCAGGAAAATGTTCTACCACAGTAGTATTTGTATCACAGGGTACACTTGCACGTTCATTTTTACTATCATTGCCGGTAGTTTTCGGGGTGAAATATGTAGTAACAGTCGAAGCTGATTTTAAAGAGAAAATTTTCTTGGCATGTTTTGCTCCCTTTAAATGACTCGCGATTGCCTGCCGCCCCATGTTGCTTAATTCGAATGACTTATTGCACAATTTACACATTGCTTGGAAACTGTTATTTGGTACAGCAGCTATAATTCTGCTCCATTCTGGATTTATAGCTGGATCCACCCAATCTTTATTAAACACAGTTTTCTTTAGCGTCATGCTATGTTTCATACGTTTCAAGTTTTACGAAAATACGCAAACAAAGCAAAACGGGCAACCTAGACCAACCTCATAACCTCACACGTCAAAAATATAAACACGCGTGGAAATGCCGAATAAGCAACCAATGTGCGCGTCGCGCGCGAGATTCCACAATTTGAATGCGTCGCGTCGTCATCCGACTGCGAATGAATACACTGGCGACATTCCATCCTTGTCAACTCAACGCTATTACATTGGGCCAAGACAGAGATAATACGCTGACTGTATATTATATCTCTGAAGGTAACGTAAGCATTAAAATAATCATGCGCAGTTTTTTGTTGCCAAAAATTCCCTGACCAAGTGAAAGAATTACTAATTTTCCCTGACTTTTCCCTGATTTCCCTGACTATTTTTAATTCCCTGACTTTTCCCGGTTTTCCCTGTTTTCCAGGTCGCTGGGAACCCTGTATTAAATTTCAAATTTATTCATGGCACTGTGGTTTGTATAAGAAGCAAAAGCTTTTATGAAGACTTCTACGAAAAGTGAAATCCGGGAACATACTGTATGCCTCAACATAGTATAGAGTTATGTTGGGTGTTCAGTCTTAAAGCCAACATAGACAATTAATATTGTGCATTCGATTTTTAAGTATTTTGCCATTATCTCTACCATGAGTAATCAGTAAATATTAAACTAATTAACAGTTTAAATAGGTTTCATTAAACGCTTTCTGTAGAAACAATAATCAAGAAAAATTACAATAAAAATTTAAATTATCCCCCATTTTGATATAAGCAGTATTTAGTGTAGAGGCATCAGTTTCAGTTTTTTTTAATTTCCTTAAGAACGGCTCGTAACGATTTTTTTTAAACGTTACATTTTTGATGTAAGATAGGTGATTTTCCAGTTGAAAATCTCTAACATGGGAGTTTCTACAGAGCATTATACATAACTAATTAAATTGAAAATCTAAAACTTTGGCTATGGATTTTATGTGTAAGAACGACTACAACTACAATATTTTGACTTGTGTTTTTCTATAATGTATATTGCATTTGCGATCTTTCTGGATGAGGGTTGGCCTTAGATTTTTGCTGTTAAGTTGCACATGAACAGATCCGTAATTTTTATTTTATTGTATAACCTGCATAACCTCCAACAAATTTACTGTCATTTGACGGAACAGAATATTGTTGCCAGATGGACTGCTTTCTTTGATAGTACATGTGGAGAAATATTTAAAATCTGAAGTATTGTAAGACCTTCCATGTACTTAATTAAAAATGTATCTAATTACACAATTATTGAAACTGGATACATACATAAAAATTACTAAGTTTCATTTTCTATTCTGCTTAAATATTGTAACGGCCTGGCGATCAGGCAGCTGCAGACTTATGAGTCACCGCCGCCGAAACGGTCTTGGAGCCAGCTGTGGGCAGATGAGTCATGTTCCAGAAGCCTCGAGAAGCGACCTTGCAGCCAGATGCAACGGATGACTCACCCTTTCAGGAACGCGTTCGGGGTCAACACACGCAAATGCCGGAACTTACGAGCAAAGTCTGGATTGTTCTAGAAGGAAATTATTCGGCCATATAAATACGCGCCGCTGGATCGACAGTTCAGTTCTCATCAGACTCAAAGCGCGCGTGATATAAACGAACCCTAGTGAAATAAATAACAAATAAATATAACCATATAAATCCTTAATGTTTAAGTCGTGAATAAATAGCCACATAAATTAGTTGATGTGTAATCCAGCGCATATAAATAAATAGTGTATCGTTGTTCGAAATAGTTCGTAGTTTAAGTAATTTGTGTTCTGCCTTGATAATTCTTGTATTTGTAAATAGTCATAATTATTCGTGTAAATAAATGTTTAATACAAGCGTCGTATAATTTTTAAATAGCCCAATCGAAAAAAACTTAACAATATGGCAACTTTGCATTTTAAGGGGTTTTGTCATGTTTTCTAACCTAAAATCATTTGGTACCCAGAACCTAAAATGTAAACTTCGTTTAAAGACAAGAAAGTAATTTTACACAGCTAAATTGGGGAAACTGTCATGGCCAACCCTCATCCAGAAAGATCGCAAATGCAATATAGTAGGGAACGCAAAAACAAATTTTTGGCTAATTATAAGATCACTGTAAAAGGAAGTTGTGTGCGTGTATCACACCAGATTTTTAACGTAAAAAAATGCAAGTTTCTGTAATATCATAATGACAACTGCACTTACCATTCAAATTGTTCTTCTTATAAATGTCATCATGACTGGAAGAATAAATCACCTGGCCATTCATTTTATGTTTATGATCAGCAACACCGGTCCCAGACCCATCCAGAATGATCGAAGTGCCCCGAATCTCATCACTACACTCACTCTTGCTGCTGCCGCTTTTTGCTGAAGACAAGTCGCTAGTAGACTCCCTCAAGTTACCATCCCCACTGCCCTTGTCATACAGGAACGAGGCAGAGTCTTTCACTTGCACCTTCTCCTCATCTATCTTCACGACCGAAACGTGGCTGGTGTCGAGCAGGCGGGAGTTGTCCTCAGACACATCCAGGCCAGAATCGTTTATCACGTAACTCGAATCTGCGATCAGGACCTCACTGTCGTCCAGCTTTTTGGCATTTACAGGCTTGTCTCTGAATTCACTGGGTGGGGGATACTCCAAGGAGTCGAGGGACGGGCAGCACTCGTCATCGGTGGAAGACTCGTTGACGTGGGTCTTGTTGGTCTCATTGGCTACGATGACAACCTCGTTTCCACTGTTAGCACTCGGCGAGCTCGACGAACGGGAGGAGCTGTGGCTATTATCTACTAATATGGGCGGGTGGGTTGTCACCACCGTCACCTACAAACAATTCGTAGTTAATAATTGCAGCGCTAATAATGGATTAATTTCAGATACCTGACTGATGTTTGAAGACAAACTATTTGACGGATCAGGCAAATCAGTTATAATTGTTACAGTCGAAGTATTCATTCTGCTGCGGTCCGCCTGAGGGGTCGAGACCATAACCAAATTTCCGCTCTCCTCAGAACTGCTAACGACGACCCCCTCGCTAACTATCTTATCGGACGAAGGCCACTTGTCCAGGCGCCTCTCGGCCTGCGCCAAACCTTCAAACTTATTTTTAATGCTATCGAAAGACTTTGTACTAGATATTGCATCTAAGGCATCGCCGTCTTCATCTGATGAGACTCTAATCTTGGGCGAGTCCCGTGCAGACGGTTTGTCTGGCACTTTTTCTAATTGTTCTGGACTAGGGGGCACAACTGAAGGGATAGGAGGTACAGCTGGAGGGACGGGAGGTACAGCTGGAGGGACGGGAGGTACAGCTGGAGGGACGGGAGGTACAGCTGGAGGCACCGGAGGCATGGCTGGAGGGACAGGGGGCACAGTGGGAGGAATGTATGGTGGTATAGGTGGTGTGCTTGGGGGAGTGAGTGGAGAAGAGGGAGGGGTGGGAAGCACTGGAAGAGGAACTGGAGGTGGAGGAGCCACTTTGTCCTTCTCCACTTTCTCTGCATCTGATGAGCTGGATTGAAGCTGCATAGGAGGAGGAGGCGGTGCAGGACCTTTTTCTCGAGAAGATCTGCGTTGGACCTCTTCTTTTTTTTCTCCCTACGTAAAATAATTTTATGTAGAATAATTTAAACAAAATTGTATTTTTCAAGGTGGGAGTAAGGCATCTTCAGAGTACGTACATCTCGGAGTTAATATACGCTGGCGATGTGGTAATATTTGCAAATAGTGAAAAAAATCTACAGAACAATTTAAACATATGGAAAAAGAACATTCAAAAATATGATATGAAAATTAATGCAATTAAAACAGAAATATATACCTGAATAATAAAGCAATTTAAGCAAGCAGAAAATTTTAAATAGCTGGGTTCAACCCTAAACGCACCAAACAGCCTACATTCAGAAATAATGAACAGACTAAACAGCAGAAATAAGCTTTACTTTGCTTTGAATGTGTGTTAAAAAAGAAAAGATAACAGCAGAAACTAAAATCAAAATCTTCAACGGTGTCTTTACACCAGTTTTAATTTATGGCTGTGAGGCGTGGTCTATGAATAAAGCACAAAAGAGCAAAGTGCAACCCAGTGACATGAGATTTCTACGTGCAATATTAGGAGTATCCAGAAGAGACCGTATACGAAATACAGATTTTCGAAATCAATTAAAGGTAATACCGGTAAAAAAAACAATAGAGAGAAGACAACTAATGCAGTTGGAACATCTGACCAGAATGGACAATAACAGAAAAGCGAAAGCAATGAAAGACGGGAATAGACAAACGTAGAAAAAGAGGGCGGCCCACGAGAACTTCGAATGGAAAAATTATTAAAGTGTTGAAGAGGAAAAACATGAAATGGAATGATGATAATAAACATCCCGGGAAGGACCATAGAAGATTTCATCCTATTACTCTGAAGGATGCACATTTTAAATTATCAATGTTTACTGTGTTTCAGAAAATGTTTATTTCTAAATTGCCAAATGCTGCAGTTAAGTCAGACTGCTGATACTGAAACAGTGGATATGGGGGTTGTAGGTATCATATTAAATTCAAAAAATGCCTCTTATTAGTAGGAGAGCTGGTGACATTTTTTAGTGATCATTTAGTTAAGGCCAATTTTTTGAGAGAATGTTGCTGGAGGCATGTATAAGTGTCATCTGTAAAGATTCTCCTTGATAGCGGTATCGGAGGGAGGCAGAACACCCCCAATTTTCACTGTAAGTATATGTCAAATTTGAGGTTAGCAGATTAGGTTTTGCGTCAGTTTTGACACAGACTGACGCAAAACCTAACCCGCTAACCTCAAATTTGACATATACACTGAAGAAAGAAGATATAGGATTGGAAAAGTGATTATAAAGGATAAAATGTAGAAATTCTTACTGAAAATATATATGCAGCCCTTTCAAAAATTGTATATTTATTTAAGTGAGGGCTAATTTCCTGCCTTTCTAAGCAGTATTTGCATACAGCTTCTTTCTCTCTCTTTGATAATAAACTTCGTTGGTACTTCTGTTCATCCATTTCTCTAAAGATTATGAATTATAAAATGTCACTTGAATAAAAAATTTAAGTGTCAAAGTGAAAACAAAAGCATTAAATTTAAAGGTGCGCCGATCTCAAATCTAAAAATTGTTAATAGCCTAATAGGGATTTTCATATTAACCAACACATTGTGACTTTTATGTCACGGGCGTTGGGTGAATGGATTATATGTACTAAAGCACAACAAGCAGCTCCAATTGATGTTATGCGTTTGGCAGTACCGACGTGTGTTGTTGGTAACACTATAAGTCTATGTCAAATTCAAGGTTAGCAGGTTAGGTTTTGCTTCAATCTATGTCAAAACTGACGCAAAACCTAACCTTCTAGCCTTGAATTTGACATAGACTTACAGTGTCACCATCATCACACTTCAGTATTGCTAAATGTAAAACAAATCGCCGTTGCTAGGGATGAAAGTGTTGCTAATGATAAAAGTATCACATTTATTATCGATTTTGAATGAAAAAATGTAGTACAATTTAACAACCGCCAAGATGGCGAGCGACGTAAACGTACAAATATTACAACAAGATGCTCAAAAGAGTTATAAATGTTGCCCAACAAAAAACAAATGTTCAGTGTTTGTGTGTCTGAAGTGCAATGCAGTAATGCACTATAGTTGCATAAATAAAAGCTATAGGAACGTCAGGTTCATCGATAACGTGTCCGTAATCTGCTGCGGTGACAACATAACCTCAAATGAAAATATAAACACGCAGGTCCAGGGTTTAGAGGACGTAAAAGCTCTGAAACAAATTATTGCCGCCTTAAAACAAAAGCTAAAAAGAACTGAAGGGGAAAGGGATTCTCTCTCGGCGGAGCTGGAGAAATTAGAAGACAATCAAATAGACGTTATGTCGAATGCATCGTACGAAGAGGAAAACTGTCAAGCAAATAAGATTCTGCACCTCCGGGAAAAAGTACAACTGCTGCAGCAGCTTAACAAGGAAACAATGGATAAAAACAACCTGCTGATTGAGAAAAACAAGTGGCTGACTGAGTCTTTGAATGAAGTAAAAACAAAAGATAAGCAACCATCATATGCTTTTGTTGCAGGTACTACAGCTGACAGGCCATTTGTTTTACACTCACCGGTAACAAGAAACAAGGTATCCACATTAATTATCAAGCCAAATGCAACACAAGAGGCAAAAAAGACAAAAAGCGACATAAAAACAGCAATAAATCCAGGGAAACTAAGAGTGCAAATTGCGCAGCTTAAAGAGCGCAAGGATGGGTCAATTCACATACGATGCGGGAGCGAAAAGGAGACTGCTGTACTCAAGCAGGAAGTAGGTGCAAAACTAAAAGGAAAATACGAGATACAAGAGGAAAAGCTTCTAAATCCGAGAATTAAAATAGCCGGTATTGCAGATGAGAAAACCACGATGGAAATCGAAAGTGACTTCAAAAAACAAAACCTAGAAGGGGTACAAAATGCTCTATTTGAGATAAAATTTCGGAAGCCTCAGAGAAACAGCGAAGAATGTACTGTCTCAGCAGAAGTCAGTCCAGAAGTGTACCAAAGGATCATGGAAAAAAACTTCAAGGTAGTAATTGGATGGCAACGCTGTCCAGTCTACGATGATCTTAACACACGGAGATGCTACAAATGTTGCGGGTACGGGCATAGCGCGGTCAAGTGCAGTCATGATCATTTCTCGTGCAAATACTGTTCTGGTAAACACGACTCGAGGGAACGTCCAGATAGAAGTAAGAAAGGATGTATAAACTGTAAAGTTGCAAATGAGCGATTTAAGACAAACCGATCGACAAATCACACTGCGGAGGATGAGGAAAATTGCCCGTCATATGCAGACCGAAGAAAGTTTGAAATCTCCCGGACCAACTATCCAACGCAAAAAAAATAAACCACAATTTTATAACACATTTTGACGATGTCAAAATTGCAGGGCATAGTTTCGACTGTCTTCAAGAATGGATTGATAAGGGAAACAATACGTGCAGCAAATTTTTTGCAGCGCTCCATATAAACGTGAGAAGTCTAAATAAAAACTTTGACGAACTATGTGTATTTTTGAAGCAGGCGCCTATGTACTTCGACGTAGTGGTATGTACTGAAACATGGACGATTGATAACATAAATCTATATATTATGGACGGGTACACCGCCATTTATAATGAAGGTACAGAAAACCGAAGTGATGGTACTGTTGTGTATGTGAAAGAAGGCCTGAATTATAAACATGAAATTGTGGATATTGGTAGGATAAAAGCGATTCATCTGGAGGTTAACGTTACAGCTCAAAGGTACGCGCATATTACGGCTCTATACAGACTGCATGGAGAAGACGTAAACGTATTCATTCAGAACCTAGAAATCTACCTAGAAGAAGTTGCTTGCGAAGAGGAGCATATTTTGATCGGGGACATGAACATAAACATAGCGGAGGAAGACGAACAGGCAAGAGATTACATGGATGTATTGGCACAAAGAGGTTTCATTCCAGCTATCGAGGAAAGCACTCGAGTCCAAGGTCAGTCATCAACATGCATTGATCACATTTTTGTTAAAACGAAAAGGAGCCTGGAAAACTTCGATTCGGCAATCATCCGTAGTGCAATAACTGACCACTATCCTATTATGATAAGAGAGAAATATGTATTCGAGGGAAATTCACACGAGACAAAGAAGCAGGCTGCCATAGGGAAAATCAACTACAGAAAGCTTAGACATAAGGCAGAAAGACTAAGTTGGGAATCGGTTTATTCAGCAACAAACGTTGACGACAGCCTTAACAATCTTGTAGCGGAGCTGAAAGGTATTATTGCGGCGGCTTCTTATCCAGCGGCGCATGAGAGTACCAAGAGAAAGGATTGGATTACCCGGGGACTAGTGACATCAGTTAGAACAAGAGATAAACTGTGGCAAATTCATCGAGCAAATCCAACAAACAAAATGGTTGAAGAAGAGTACAAGATTTATAGGAACATTCTAAATAAACTATTAAAAAAGGCGAAGAAAGATTATTATAGAAGAAAAATAAGGCTGTCTGAAGAGGATCCGAGGAGATTATGGACTACTATAAAAGATATCACTGGAGCAGGGGCAAAATACTGTAGAGCAGGTAGTACCACAGTCATAAATATGGAAGACGGGACAGAACTTAGGGAAGCAAAAAGCATTGCAAACGCTTTTGGAACGTACTTTTCAAAAATCGGAAGTAATCTGGCTAATGAAATACCGAACCGGCAGAGAGCGAAGAAACCGGATTCCAGCTTATCATCTATATTTTTAACCCCGGTGAGGGCTACAGAGGTCGAAAGGTTGTTAAAAGTAGTAAACCCGCGAAAGGCTCCCGGGCCGGATGGCATCACGAATAAATGCTTGAAGAAAATAGGACCAATCGTCTCTGTTCCGCTAAGCCACGTGATAAATCGTATTTTCGATACGGGAGTGTGTCCAGTCGGTTTTAAAATAGCAAAAATTAAACCGCTATTTAAAAGCGGTGATCGTAAGAGTCTCAATAACTATAGGCCAATTTCTCTAACATCTAACATTGCGAAAGTTTTTGAGACTTGTCTTAAGGACAGAATAATGGATTTCTTAACTAAAAATAATTTCTTTGCGAAAACCCAGTTTGGTTTCCTACCAGGAAAGTCCACGGAGGATGCGATAGCAGAAGTTACAAAGTTTGTATACGAGGCGATAGGGAAGAGTCGACCGTGTGTGGGTGTATTCGTCGACCTGAGAAAGGCATTTGATACGCTAAGCCACAAAATTCTGCTTGACAAGCTTAATGACGTGGGAATCAGAGGTAGAGCTCACGAAATACTAAAGTCATACCTAACTGAAAGACCGCAGTTTGTGGAAATGGAAAACATAAAGGGGGAGATAAATGTTTCCGAGTATGGGGTTCCCCAAGGCACAGTCCTGGGCCCCCTCTTATTTATTATTTACCTAAATGATCTTTTTAAAGTCAAATGTGAGGGAAAAATATATTCATTCGCGGATGATACTGCGATTCTCTATGAGGGTGCTTCTTGGGAGAAACTTGTAGCCAAAATTGCAACAGATCTATCAAAGCCTTTTAGATGGTTTGAGGAAAATAAGCTGACGGTAAACTTCGATAAAACAAATTGTATCACTTTTGGATGCTATTGTGACAGTATTCCGGATCTAGATGGTATAGTAGTACACGGTAAAGAGTGTAATAGTTTACATTGCGATACTAACTGTAAGAAAATTAAGAGAGTTGGGAGTGGAAAGTATCTCGGGATTATTATCGATCAACACCTGCGATGGGGTGAGCACATAAATAAATTAGTAAAAAAACTGCGCTATTTTCACTTTTGCATTCAACAGACTCAAAACAATAGTAAACACCTCTATGCTAAAAGTGGTATACAATGCTTTGTTTGTCTCAATTATGAGATATGGGATCATCGGTTGGGGTGGGGCAGCGGAAAATGCGATTAGTCCTTTGGATGCATTAAATAGGAAAATACTAAAGATTATGTATGGAAAAGACAGACTCTTCCCGACAAATCAGTTGCACAAGGAGACAGAAGCGTATGATGTTCGGCAGCTATTTTGTAATGCTGTGTTGAAATTTTACATGAAAAATAGGCTCTTCAGGGTAGAGGTAGGAGAAAGAATGTTAAGGTCGTAATCACTTAACATGGTTACTGTGCCGGAAATTAGAAGCACGACTGGAAGAAGATGTCATGTATATGTAGGTCCAAAGATCTTAAACTCAGTGTCATGCGAAACGCGTAATGCAATTCTTCAATCGTGGGGAAACCCATGTAAAAAAATTATTGACCAAAAACTACGAGAACTAGGTCCGAAAGAGGTAGCAGGACTACTAAAAACTTCTTGGGATTAGTGACGAGATTATGTCACACGCTCACAAATAAAATCGCGAGTCTCGAGAAATCAATTTGGAAACCCACACGCAGGCACCTAAGTGCCTTTGTGGTCAATCTGGAAATTGGAGGAGGCCCCCAAGACTGACTGCATCAGATCTGGGTGGTATATAGTTTTAATTGTTTATCGTTTTTATTGTATAAGATGTATGGAGTGATGTACATGAAAATGATAAATAAATATTATTATTATTATTATTATTATTAATGTGATAAAACATATTGATGGGTCATTTAGAGCAAAATAATAATATTATATATATTAAAACGCCTTTTTATTTCTTAAAATTCACATGTTTTCATTTATTTCTGAATCATCACTTGACGATACATGACCTTCAATGTGTGACATTTCATCTACAATCTTTTCCAAATCGGCTTCTGCCAGAGGTTGTTTAAATGCCCATTTCAAAGTAAAAAGACGTGATTCCATTATTATTTCTAATTACAGTGAAATCTCCCATAACCGGACACGCACGGTGCCAAAGTTTTTGTCCGGTTATTAGAGACGTCCGCTTAAGGGAAAAATCCATTTTTATGTTTAAAAAAGTCGTATTATGCAAAGGTATACGCGCTAACAATTAATAAGAATAATAAAATAATTGAAAAAAGTTATGTAATAGTTGCTACAAAATCTAAAATACTCGTTTGACGTAATGGTTTTTTCTAACTGCTTATTATACTTTCCGCATGTATTTCTAAATATTTTGACAGTTTGAATACTTTAAAGTTGTTACTTTCTTTAGCAAAGCATTTAAAATTGTTCACTGTTAATGCTTCCGTGTGGGTCTTGATTACATTCTCACCAATTTCTAAGTCGCCATCGTTTTCTAATTCTGCCAACTGCATATCAACGGCAGCTGATTCACCTGAAATTTCGGTTACATCATCTTCCAGGATTATTTCTTTGTCGGTGTTTATAAATTCGTCAGGGTCGACGTCTTCGATTTCTGGAATATTCCTATACAGTTCAACCATTACTGATAAGAGTAAATTGTCGTCTGGTTCGAATTGATTACAGTGGCGTAACTTGATACCCGCAGGCTCCACGGTCGCGGGACGGCCCTGTGCCTAATTTTCTTGTTCTGTCTTTCCATAAAAGCAGGCAGGAAACATTTTTCCTATTTTTATTTTTATCAGAATGGGCTGCCCAGGCAAAAGGCAAAGTAGTTTTGAATTATTGCAGGCCTCTAAAATTGGGCGACATGGACTGTTTTGTAATATCGTGCATAGGGTAATGAAAGTGTCGAATTTCCCGGAGTCATAATGCTGATTTGAGTTGACTTAATACCGGCCGTATTGCAAAGGAATTCGATAATTTAACAACATGATCATTAAATGTTGGATTTATGGATTGATTTGACGCCATTAGCTGGGCCTGCATTTTGAAGTGTCCGGACAAGAGAGATTCACAGTCTAAAAATTGTCGAAAAATGGTGTCCGTGTCCGTTTAAGAGAGTGTCCGTTTATTAGAGAAAATTTTATTAGTAAAGTTAATGCAAGCAAGTTGGTTCCCAACAAAATGTCCGTGTAAGAGAGGTGTCCGCTTATTAGAGGTGTCCGGCAAGGGAGATTTCACTGTATTCACTTTTCACGGCTATTAAAGTTACATTTAACTTCACCAAACCAACTAAAATACTGTTACGTAAGAACGTGCGAGTGGGTAAAATTTACCCCATAATTTATTCCGTTACAACTAGATTGTAACTGATATCAAAAGCATAAATACGATGCATTTGTACTTTGGAGTGTCTACTCGAGAGGTACCTAGGAGCGGAAGCGTGTGGAAAAAATATTTTAGATTTTATTAAGTTTTTTGCAGCGCTGGGGTATTTTTTACCCTAACGGGTTAAGAGACTTGGCGTGACCAGCCGTGTCATGAAATTGGGCACGACCACTGCAGGGTTAACCTATTTGTTTTAGTAACATTTTGGAATTACATTCCTAGACAACGATGAATTTTGGAAATCAAAGACCACTGTGTTTTTATGTTTACTGAATAGACTATAGGTAAAATTAGGACAAAGTTGCATATTCCAATGCCAAATAAGTAAAAAAAAATTGGACCTGCAGTCTTATAGACCAAGAGCCCATAAGACCTGAATTATTAGTCATAGCGGCAAGCTCGGTAGGTAGTAACCTTTTTATACTGCCAAGAGTCAAAAATACAAGTCTGACAGCCAAACTGCGGTTACAAATATTAACGACGGCTTTTGAAAATTGTTAATAAAATAATTTTTTTTTTAAGCGGCAAGACTGATTTTTGTTGTAATCAATAGACAAGGTTCCTAAACCCCAGACAGAAATGATGTGCCATACTGATACTGCCATACTAACCAAACTGGTAAGCGGCACGCTTCAATTTTTGTTTACTACTTCTTATAAACACCAACTATCCCAAATATAATTGCTATACTGCTCAGATAGTTATGTGGCAGAAACATGTATGATTTTTTGGCCAAAATTTGTAATAGTTTATTAAATTTACCAGATTACCTATTACACTTTACACAGCAATGCGTCTTGCAAAAGGAAAATTTCTTAAATGGTGAAAGATAATAAAAACCACAATTATTTCAGCTATCACTATGACGTCAATCTTTAACCCACATAGACATTTTAGTGATATAAAATTGCATTTTTAAAGCTGCCACTATTTTTAGGTTGCGAATATGAAGACAATAATTCAAGTAGTTTACAAGAATGTTATGTTAGAAAAAACTAGATAGGCTTATGAAAATATTGAGTCGCATTTTGTAATACGAGGCAACACAAAAGATAATTTCAATTAAATAAAATGAGTCAAAGCCATGAACAAAAATAATTTCAATTGTCAATAGGTACCTAAAATTAAAAAAAAAACTTTTGAGTTACAAGCTTCTAATCATTAATAACTGATTTTGCAAGAAACAAAATGGAGCACGTATGCTGATTAGCGTTACCTTAAATTTTCCTTTGCTATACTCTCATTATTAGTTTAAAGTCTCTTTCATTTTCTTTGCTGTAAAAAAACCAGCATAATTTCTTGCCTGCTCTTCCTCTCCGTTGTACACAAAGACTTGGCTTTATCTTCCCTTCTGCTTTGTTGCCTCACAATCAATAATTTTTTTAAATGCAGATGATCAAGAATGAATAGTCAAAGATAACATTTTAAGTTATTGCTCTATAATCTATAGTTCTTTTCAATTAGATCTTAAACAGCAGCCCTTTCTTTCAAATTAAAAATGGTAAACTGCAGCCTAGGAAGCTGCTCACTTAGCAGCATCTGAATTTAAATTTTTTTCAAATTCATAAGTAATCACACCTTTTTCAAGTTTCACGATTATTATACTCAATAAACTCATTGAAAGTTATATCTAATTTCACTACATCAGTACAATTCAATTCAGTTTTAATATGCTTCTATGATCAAGTTACATCTGCTATTCATGTAAAAAATGTCTTCTACCACTGGAAATCACAAAAGCTGGTTGGTAAATTTCCAAAGAACAAAATCAATTTAGAATACGAACAACCCTATTGCCATCCAAGACTAATCGACATTTCAACCTAACTGACACGATTAAAAACCTAGAATGACTCCGTAAGTACTTACCAAGAAGCTACCAAATCACGCCACCACAAAACACAACACTCACAAAGCCACTTACTGATTTTTTATCCCCATCTGGCAAGGGGCTGTAAATAACAGAAGAAGCCGATTCAGAGGAGTCCTCCTTCTTGAGCTTCTTGCGGTCGGTATCTTCAGCCTCAATTTCGCGCTTGCCAGATTCCACTTCGCTGGCTGCAGTAAAGGGGCATATGTTCAAAGTTGCAATCCCAACAAAACAGTACTTACGTTTGTTATCGACTTCAGTGCTTCGAACAGAGGTGGAGTCATCTTCGATGTCCAGCTGAACCTGTGACGTTCGATTGTCCTAAAAGCAAAGTCATTCTCACACTCAAGCAAGTATCGGTCGTTTTGACATGTGATGAAGAGAAACGTATAGAAATAGTAGTAAGCGAAAGCTTAGAAGTCTCACCTGTTTTGGCATGCGAGGCTGAGGGGGGCCCGGGGAGCCGCATGCATAACAAACGGGTCGTGATAACATATAATTACTTACACCACAGACTAATATAATGTGGATAAACACATTTAGTGGTTTCTTTAAGTACAACTCTTACAAATATCAGTGACTGGGGGAGTGTTTTATAATATAATATACGGCACCGATGGTGTTAATATAAACAACTCCCACAAAAATCAACATTACCAAACCCAACTTACCAATTCTCTGATAAAGATCTTTATGTTTGCGGTGTTTCCTACCACGCTATGCATGAAAAAGCATTTACAGAAGCGTTAAGAAGATCAGGTGCACAACTTCAAACGGTTGAACTCACCTCTGGGTCATCGTCGGTGAGCTCCTCCTCGACGACCTCCGCTTTGTATTCGAGCAGCAGGTCCCTGATGGGCTTCGAGTCCAACGTGCAGTTGATGAAGGGATGCCTGAGCAGGTCCTCGCAGTTCGGCCGCTTCTGAGGGTCCTTTATGAGCGACTTGGCAATAAAGTCGTTGAACTCCTTGGACCACTTGGACGGCTGCTCCAGCTTGGGGGGATCGGATTTCTGAATCTTCAGCAGAACTCGCATGGGAGACATTTCATGGTTGGGGGGCTCCATCTGGGCAAACTCTATCAGGGTTATTCCCATTGACCAAATGTCCACCTTTAAGTCATAGGGGTTATCGCGGAATGTCTCGCACAGGACTACCTCGGGCGCCATCCAATAGGGAGTACCAATGAACGTGTCGTGCTTCTGTAGGGTAGATTTGTTTTTGGCAGAAACACCAAAGTCAGCTGTGGAATAGAAATTCATAAAATTTGAAAAATAAATTTTTTTATGTATAATTATTGAGGTGTGCGTTTACTAAAACTCGTTAATATAATCGTTTCATTATAAATACAGAAAATACAAAAAATTTCAAACGAATGAGAAGGTAAGTAGTTCACTGTATAGATAAGACAACATCGAGAATTTACTACTAAATATGACGAATAAAATCTTTTCGAGCATTCTAATTAAGACATTTAGATTTCGAGTGATCAATTCACAATCTCTGTTCATCTTTTAGAATACATTATGAAAAACAAGAGAGATTTATATACGCTCTTCATACAATCTTCAAATGCCTTGGGACTCTGCAGCAAACAAGAGAAGAAAGTTTTCAGAGAATTGGTAGCAGCATCTAGACTAGGGATGTCGTACCCAGTCTAAAATCAAACCCGGATACCCGAAAACAGCACCCGGGTATTCTCGGGTACAAGAAGATTTTACACTTTGCCTTATTTTTTGGCGAATGAAAATATTTCCATACAGGTGATTTTTTTATGACATTGTTTTCTTATTTGTTTGTATTTTTGTAGTTTCATACAGTGTTCAAGCTCTCTATGCTCTACGCATTTTAACGCCGCGAGTTTTAAACTGAACTAAATTGAAATAGTACCTACTACAGTGTTGCCAGGTCGGATGGATGTTTAATCGATAGATGATTTCGAGACTTTTTGGTAGATTAGGGAGAAATTCAGTAGATTCAAATCAATAATTTAAAAAAAATTGTATTAAGAACAAGTAAAAAGGAACATAAAAAAACACATGATTATTGTTTTGATAATAAAAAACAAAAAAAACACTACAAAATGAATACCTACCATTAGGTATAATGTATAATATTTTTTTTTAGGTTCTCGAATATAAAATATTCTTAGTCCTACAGTTTTTGCAAGTGAAAAATCAAAACAGTCATTTTCGGTGCTACCTGTTATTATTTTTTTTACTGAGCTACGTTTAAGTGTTTAAAAAAAATCCCTTTGCCGTGAAAACCCGGTGCTGTTTTTTTTTCGGGGAACTACCAACTCTAAACTCAAAATTCCGCTACTAACTAATTCAGGTCCCCACAAAACTACTTGATATTTTATACTTCTACCATAGATAAAGAGAGAGCGCTACAGGTGAAAAACTTGGATAACTGTCGTACTTACATAAAAAAAATACAAAATTTAGAATCCTATAATTATCTTATACTTAAAATCTACAACTCGGCATATTGACAAAAATATCTGTATTGTAGGCCAATTCTCGGTAGAATCATATCTGGAATTGGTATATCGGTAGGACATTGCCAAAATCAGTAGATTTACCAAAAAATCAGTAGACGTGGCAACACTGCCTACTCGCCAATTCAAACTGCAAGTTGTCTGTTATTCGTAAATATGTTCACACTTCCAAGTGCTATCAAATTCAACTACAGGCAGACCCTGCCGTTCGCGGATTTGATTTTACGCGGGGCACTTATGTGCTCCCTTTTCTTTGCAGTTCGCGGATGGAATTGCTAACTGTTTCAACTTTCACGTAAATAAAGCAGACGTATGTGGTTTATGTCATGAACACCTAAATAACATTATTTATCACAAACTTGTAAACACACTTATCGTGCCTATTCCGTTAAATCTCTTATTACCAAATTGGACATGAAATAAATTGTAAAATTATAACTTGAATAAACAAATGGACATTGGAGCTCTAGATTCAAGTGGCAGACTTATATCACGTATGGAATTTTAGTTTGTTTATGCACGTTTATGTATTTTTGAATTTTTTGAGATTGCATAGTATAAATAAATCTAGTTTATGGAACCTAACCCCGTTTTTATCATTTATGTGTTTACTTGCGCATCGCTGTTTTGTGCTTCGCGGCATTCTTCTGGAACGTAACCCCCATGAACGGTGAGGTCTGCCTGTGACTTTTTATCCAAAATTGGTAGCAGCATCACACAAAGGATGTTTATGTTACTTTAACCCATACTGACGCGATTTAATGGTACTATTGACGGATTTATTGCCTTATATGAAACAAGAATCAACATAATGTGGAATGTGATGGGTTGATTCTTGTTATTACTGCATGGTTGTGTTTTTCTAGAGCTTATTACTATTGTTTTTAAGTTTTCATCATCTTCTCCGAAAAAGGCCGACTTTCTGGACATTAAATAATTTACTAGTCGGGTACCCGAGTCCTGAAAATATACCCGGGTTGACTATTACCCGGGTCAGCCCAGGTACTCACCGACATCCCTGATCTAGACTTACTAATTTCATCAAAACATGAGTTTAAAATGTACAAAAGCAGTAGTCCCCATTATAGGATTGCAAACACGAACGTGTAAAACGAAAAATAATAAGAACAGCGAAAGTAATAGTATGTATAGTAGTACTAGCTGGCCCGGCAAACGTTCTGCCCAAAAATAATTTGTCTCTGAAACCCCGTTTCACCACTATAGTTTTAATTTTATGTCATGTCCATCGTCTTGGAGTAAATGCCATTTTCGCAATCAACGTCCCAAAAAACCTCAATAACGACACCCATATCGATTGTTTAGGCTTATTTACCCCATTTCACCCCCTAAGGGGTAGCGGACCGGACAGACGTTGTCCTGCCCGAACGTTGGTTTGCCTGGTATTAGCGGGTTCAGCAAACGTTTTTTCGATATTCGAATTTTCGATTTTTTTCATTTTAAAAAATATTGGAAGTGGTGGGGGGGGGGGGGGGTAAAATTTTGGGATTATATGTTCTGATATGCGAGTAATTTTAAAAGAAATTTTAAAAAATCGTCAAAAAATAAAAAAGAAAGTCCTAGAACCCGATTGCAGCGCCACCTACCGGGTTCAATTGTGAATATAAACCATCCAGGGGGCTCACTCAAACACACACAAAAATTCATAAAAATCGGTTCAGCTGTTTAGGAGTTCAGTCACATACACATGTACAGAAAAATTATATATATAAAGATTTTCATTTTAAAAAATATTGCGGGGCGGTGGGGGGGTGAAATTATGGGGAACCCGACAGACGTTGTCCTGTCCGAACGTTGGTTTGCCTGCTATTAGCAGGTTCAGCAAAGGTTTTTTCGATTTTCCAATTTTTGATTTTTTTTATTTTAAAAAATATTGAGGGTTGGTGGGGGGGTGAAATTTTAGGGTTATATGTTGAGATATGCGAGATATCTTTAAAAAAAATTAAAAAAGAAATTTGTCAAAAAAAAATTCAAGAAATTCCTAGAACCCGATTGCAGCGCCACCTACCGGGTCCAATTGTGAATCTAAACCATTCAGGGACCCACTCAAATACACACAAAAAATTTCATCAAAATCGGTCCAGCCGTTTAGGAGGAGTTCAGTCACATACACACGTACAGAAGAATTATATATATAAAGATAACTTACCATCGTGTATAAAATATGAACACCTTACACGTTGGAAATTACTTTTCAAGTTGTAATAACTTAAATTACCATTACTTCATGACAGTGGATAAAAATGAAGAAACAAGAGAAGAATTGAAATGAAAAGGGAAAACTAATCATAAGTCAACATTCTAAATTGAATTAGAGAATGAACATCAATAAGAATAACAACCCCAGGCAATCTAAATCTAGGTAGTATGAAGTAAGAGCCGAACTTTATAAAAAAGACTGTTGATAAAAAAAAAGCAAAATCAGGTGGACAGGAAAATCTGGAAAAAATTGCAGACAAGCTAAAATTGCATAGTTTTTTAAATACCATGTTTGAGAATTCTCAAAAAGTGCAGCATGTTTGATGAGTTTAAAAAATATGTCATGTTGGATAGGTATCGGAAGGTACGCCCTGTACCGATTATTGTTTTTCTGACCTTGTTATAAGCACAAACCATTACCCTAATCAATTTGTATCTAAATCAAATTAAGACTTTTTTAGTAAAGTACGTTTTTTTCCTATAAAAATGTTCAAGGTAAAGATAAAATTGACAAAACTACTTTTTTTAAATTATTAGAAAATTTAATTTTCCTCAGGTTTTTCTGTACACGATTTGTGTCATTTTGACATTTATAATTAAATTTTCAGCTTTTCTTTTTTGAAAATGAATACACGTACAAACGGAATCTTTTAAAATTAAATGTAAAAAAAGCAATTTTGAAGTGTGCAGAGAAACTGTTGGATCTGCAGCCTAACATGCCAGAAGAAGTTTACGAAAGATTAACTAAAAAACAAAACTCCTTTAATGCCATATTTTAAATTTCCCACCAATTTTTAGTTCTTTAAGTTACTAAAACAAATTCTACCAACATATATCTTTTAAAGGAATCCAAGTAATGCCAACATAAACCCTAAATTCTTTGCGCTTCAAAATTTTTATAGAAAAAAAACGTACTTTATACATTGTATGTTCAAATTTATATATTTTAAAATTTGGCTTTCTTATGAGTAAATTTTTTAAACTGCATCGCTGAACACAATTCTTTCAATGATCTCATAGAAAGTTCAATTTGTACATGAATCACATTATGCAAAATAAAATCTATACCCACCATAATTTTTCCTAAAAAAAATTTTTCACACCGATCAAGGTTCTGGGAAAGTTACTACTATATAGGGTGTTTCGGAAGAAATCTGCCAAACTTTAGGAATATGCTCTGTTCACATCTTTTTTGCATAAAGGTTGACATGACAGTTTCCCCAATGTAGCTGTGTAAAATTACTTTGTTGTGTTTAAACGAGATTTACATTTGATGTTATGAATTACCAAATGCATTTAGCTTGAACATGACACAACACCTTCAAATACAAAGTTGCCATATTTAAGCAGAACAGAAAATAGAACTATATAGCTCTTCTACTTCCATTGCACAAAACTATAGCATCTTTATCGGTGTCACCATAATAATAGAAAACTAAATTTTTGCATACGGCAAAACATATACAATTGACATATTCAGTTGGCTGCTCTGAGCGCAGTTGCATATCGTCAATTTTTATTTAAATGTTATTTGGTGCCAAAAGTGACCGTTCACGTTATTTTTGGGAGATGCTGAATAAGCATTTGAAAAGTCGTGAAAAGAAACTTTCTGCTTCATTAATAACGTATTTGTTACAAAAATGTGATAATGGGGGCCCTTTTATGCGGTTGAACATGCCGCCAGGAAGATAATTTAAAGTCTTTCTACTTAGGTAAATCAAATTTATAATATTTTACTTTAGCGGGTTGTGGCAGCATTAATTAACAGTATGGAGTAAGCTCTATATCCGTCAATAAAATGAAATTTTAACTTCTCCACCCAAGAAACGGCAACATTCTAAGCCTATTACTTGAGTTGGTAACTTCACCGAAACTGCTATTCGAAATATGATTTACAAGGGATAATCAATGTATTCGCAGCCTAACATATAAAGAAACGAACAAGACACTTGAATCAACATTTATTTTTCAATGTAATCACCCTGAACAGCAATATAATTTTCGAAATGATGCCAAAGTGCAGCAACTTCTTGCCAGCAGGAATTTTAGTCAGTCGACTCTAATATTGCACCACCACATTGAGGTGCATCTTTAGTAGATTCTCTTCCAAATCTAAACTGACCATTTTTTGTCCGTACTGTATGAAGAGGCAGACACCCTATGTAAACACCAGTGTATTTCAAGAGGCGTCATTCTTTTTGCACAAATTTCACCATAAACCACGGCCAATTCCCCTCCTTTGACTTGCTTCCCTTATAATTTTGGTTATGGTTACTAGAGAAACATGGTTAATAATAATTAATACTAGCGGGACACATTTGACATTTTGCGGGACAATTTCAATGCATTACTAGATGAGGGACCAGTACTAATATTGCGGGACCATCCCGCACAATGCGTATCTGAGCAATACCGATTTTCATTAACTGTCATTTTACATGTATTTTGACGTTTGTCTCACGAATCAGCTGACCGTCAAATAAACATTTAGTAGTTACAGTAGTCCATTGCAAAAATCAGTACAACGCCGTAGGCTGACTGCGAGAATATACCTGGTTTACTGCTACTGCATAACCGGCTGCAACCACTTGAGAGCTACAATATGATGGTTTTTCTCTAAAAATTATCAATTTACTTTCAATTTAGGACTTTTGTGCACATCTACACGGTAAGAGAAGACGGCTACCGCCTTAGTAACACATGGAAGGTACCCCTGCAAAACCAATCCATCCATAAACAAAGTTTCACATGAGCAACCAAGCGGAAAAACGACAAATCCCAATAAAGTACAAGATCTACATGAGCAGCCAACCGTAATGACTCCTTGGTATATAATCAGGAGCAAAAGACACCAACATCAGTCTTTAGAAAAACTTCTGAAGAAGCTGACAGCATGAGCAGCGAAACGTCAAGTTCAAATTGACGACGACGGCATAACCCGGAAGAACCTACCATTATTAACTAGGGATGTTCGATACACCGAAAAGTACCGGTACAATCGATCGTATCGATTTAAAAGTATCAGTTCGAGGCAGTATCGTATACAAAAGTACCGGTATATGAAATACCGGTACACATTAGACCCAGGATATTTTCTAGGTTTATTTATACAAACCTCGAAGTCCTAGTACAGCAAATAGAACAATCGAGTAATCAACAAAAAGTAATTAGAAAATCAGTATTAGAAATTCATTTATTAAATAGTATATTAACCTTTATAAATGCTTAAAAACTTAACAAGTAACACGAAAATAATAGCTAAAACAAATTCACACTTGTGTAAAGTAGCATGTTATAAATATTTAAGCTGAATAATGAAGTTATTATTGGATATTTAATCATTATCATAAAATTTGTTGGGATACATGAGCTCCAGTCCGCCAGAATTAGTCATTCTCCTTAGCATTTATCAATTACGATTTTGCTGTACCAGACAAAATGCGAAGTGTAGTACGTACACATGTTAAACAAGAATGTTTTGATTTTTAATCTCGAGTATGCAGAAGCTGAAAATTACTTATTGAAAGTTATCAATGTTCGATCATCTCGCCTTACTTTCATAGAACATGAAATATAAATATCAAACAACCGCATTGAGATTGTTTCATTAATTTATATGTTGAAAATTAAAAAAAATGAATGGTCAAAAGATGAGTTATTGGAACGCAGGTGGCAAAAACCTTGGATCGGTTCTAACGATACTGACTAAAAATAAATCGTATCATATTGTATCGCTTACTGAAATATCGAGTATCGGAAGACAAAGTACCAGTACTTCAAAATATCGGATCGTACCGCACATCCCTAAACTTAACAGTGTGTGGTGAATGGATTATAGGTTCAATTATAAAACATAACCAAGTTATGGCTTGTTGAAGAAAAATACAAGAAATTTCATACATACCATAGATGTACCACAGATGTAATAACTGAATAAGCAACAATAATTATTCAAGTACTTAAGAAACCTATTCTTATAGTTTGGAATATTCCTCCCGGGTAAACTTTCAATTATTTAAAATAAAAAGTGTTATTTATGATTCTGTTGTTTCTTGTATTTCTTTTCCAACAAGCCACAACTCGATTATGTTTTGTAATTGGACTCAATGTTGATATAACTTTTTCTGCTTAAAATTGCACAAGGAACATATTCCTATAGTTTGGTAGATCCGTCCCGGGACACCCTGTATATTACAAATACACATTTTGTATGATATTGAATTAATTATACAATATTTGGTGTTGCCAAAATATTATCCTGTTTTTCATAACATCATCCTAACATATAACTGACAAGTCAAAACCATCTGACAATTTGACAGATTAATTTCTAACCAAACTAATGTCAATATCTTGGTATTAAGTTGTGGCCATATTTTAAAGTATAATTTATATATGTTGCAGGCAACTTCTAAAAACAGACATTTTATATAATGGCTAGGCAGTTTATGTAATGCCTAATGCAAAGTTAGATAGTTTATGAAAAACTTTTAACAGCATTTTTCATATGTTCCACAAAGAACCCACTAATAGAGAAGTTTATTAAAATGCACCTGTCTAATAATTGCTAGAAACTGGTCCACCCATCGGTGGGCGCTAGTATTGCCACTCAGCAAGGTTGGTAGAACTGAGCAATTCCCATACTCAGTTCTACCAACCTTCCCTTTCCGCTTATTGAAAAGTACACATCTTTCAAACTAACAGTGTTCTTGTGTGCCAGAAGTATTGTGTTCCAAATTGTGCCAATTTAGTGAGGAGACACGTTTCCAAAGGCACAAAAAACCTACTAATAGAAACATTTCCCGAATGCTTCTGTCAAATAATTGTTAGGGATTGGCCCGCCCGTCAGGAGGCACTGGTGTCACTTGTCCGTTCTTTGAGAAGACAAATAATTTAAAATGCTTGAAAGGCATATTGAAGCAAAGTACACCGTTACAATTGAGCACGACTGTTGTAAGGTTGACAATACTCATTAAACAATATTGTTATTTGAATTACTTAATCAATTTTAAAACATATTTGTTATTTGCAAATATTTTGTTTTAATTTTCCGTAATTACTGTAAACTTCAGAACTTTTAAATATTTTGCATATTAAGATTTTTGGGGTTCAAATCTTTAAAATCGAGATTATTCTGATGGAGGCAAATTACGTACGTACATATATTCAAATGGTGAAAAAAAACAATGATTGGGTATTTTTAAAACTTGTTTTGCA
>CALNHX010011287.1:0-33269 GCA_940337035.1 Agriotes lineatus
GGTTTAGTGTAATCTTGCAGTTTACGTCCCCACCAGTGCGCACTTTTACTGCGCCGATTATTTTAGGTCAAATCACCAACAGCGTTGCCGCCCTTATTGTTTACCTTCTCGATCTTGACAGCTAATTCATACACAATAGTAAAAACATAATGAAATAACATCGAGCCATGACAGTATTTTATAATCTGGTTGTATTATAGGTTTGGCATGTTGCAATGTTGGGCAGTTCCTGTCGTATAAAGCATTTCTTTCTTTAAATAACCTCAATAAACACTAAACAAGTAGCTCTGTATGATAATTTTTAGAATCATACGATTCTATTCAAGGAGTATGAAAATCCCAGTAATTTACCTACTACGCAAGAACTTGGAGAAAGCATGAAAGACATCCATGAATTTGCTACAATATTTATTGAACAGCACATACGAGATCTCATACTTGAGTCAACGGTACAGTTGCTCGTATTGTGAATACAAAGCAAAGCATAAACCTCATTTAGTCGTATATATGCGGAAACATGCAGGTGAAAAACCATACGATTAATCTGAATGTGGATACACGGCAGTAGAGATACGTAGTTTACTTAGATATATGCGGTGTCACACAGGAGAGAAGCCGTATGTTTGTCCCTATTGTTAATACAGAACAACACGGAAAGGTAATTTAGTCAACGATATCCAATCTCATATTGGAGAAAAACCATATGGCATACAGAATGCTCATACAGACCTTTGCAAAAAAGTAGTTTAGTTAGACATATGAAGTGTTATACATGAGCGAAAATTTAGTTGTTCTAATTGAGAATACAAAACGGCACAAAGCAGTCATTTAGTTAGACATATGCGGTCTTACACAGGAGAAAAGCCTTTTTGTTGTACTATTTGTGACTACAAAGCAACGCAGAAGTCACTTGGAACGACATATCTGGTCTCACACGAGAGAGAAATCTTACGATTGTTCTAATTGTGAATACACAACAACACAGAAAGATGATTTAGCTAACCATATCCAGTCTCATATGGCAGAAAAACCGAGTGTGAATACAGAAATTTGCATAGAAGTATAGATAGTTTAGTTTGACATATAAAGCCCCATACTGGAGAAAAACCTTATAGTTCTTCTGATTGTGAATATAGAACAGTGCAAAGAAGTTATTTAGTTCAGCACATGAAGTCCTATACAGGAAAAAAACAAATTTTACATGTAGGGCAGTGAAAATGACATCTCCTACAGATGAACAACTCTGAGTTCATGAAATAAAAATTTTAAATATGTAAATCAGAAGTGCTACCATATCACTTGTTAAACACAAAATATCGTATTTGTTAGAATTGTTTTGAATCGTGAGCTTCTGGATAGCAGTATGCTTGTTCATATTGTTTTAAGTTCAGAAGAGGATAGTATGAATGGCCTACTATCTAGTCTAGATGCTCTTGGTTCAGTAAGTTTCTATTCTAAAGCATATTCATGAGTTAATGCACTTAAATATTCTTCGTATAATTGTGTATTTATTTCTATTTAGGAATATGGTGAGATATAGCAAGGGAAATGAAATACTTGAGAAGAATGGTCGGAAAAACGAAACGCGACAGAATTAGAAATACAGCGATTAGAGAAGTACTGGAAATGGAACCATTGGTAGAAGAAGTGGAGGGAAGGCAGTCTGCCTGGTTTGGACACGTCATGAGAATGCGAAATAGAAGAGACCCGAAAAGAATACTGGAAGCAAGGCCGAAGGGAAGGCAATATGTAGGAAGGCCTAGGGAAACATGGGAAGAAGGAATGGAAAAGATGGTACTGGATAGAGGAAAGAACTTAGGACAACTAAAGAGAATGGCAGCTGATCGTGACCAATACCGCACATGAATGAGCAACCTGACGCCATAGGCATAAGGGAAATGGAAAAGAATAAGAAGATGGTGAGATATGGACCTTATAAATTGTTAAAAGAAATGAATAGTGGAAGTAGATTATGTGAAAATCTTTAAAAAAGATAGTTTATGGTGGCACGTATAGCTGCCTCTGTAGTCCTTTAGTTTTACACTAACTTTTATGATATAGTGGTATTATAGAGATGAACAAGGTAGTAATTATTTCTGCTTGTATTTGAAATAGGTACGATGCGTTTTGTCCAAATATGCATGTATGTAAAAATTATCGGAATATGCTTATTCCAACCACCACCAGCAGCCAGTACCAACAGCACACTTAGTTAACAACGATAGAAAAAGCCTCCTCCGAAGAACCAAGTACGTTTAACAATGTCTTGAATTCATGATAAAATAAAAAAAAATTTTAGTGAAAACCTACAAAACCCATAAACAGGACAGCGTCCACCACCAGCAGCCAGTACCAACAGCACACCTAGTTAACAATTATAGAAAAAGCCTCAAAATTGAATAACTCGAGGGTGTTTGTACATTGCTAGACAACTCGTAACTTCATTAATAATAGAGATATCAAAAAAAAGCTTTTTTTAAATGCCAGTATGCAGCCTACATTGTCAAACCAACTTAATTCACGGCCTACTAGTTTTTCGTTCAAAAAATACAATTCAAAAATATTTTATCTACGACCACTACTAAAAGTAGGCCTTTTAGCACTAGCTTGTTTCACTAAAAGTGACGTTTTATAGTTTACCGTGTTTAAAGAAATCAGCTGTTTACTTTTAGCACACGGGCTAAAAGTGAAGTGAGGTTATAAAACTACAATTTCGAACTGCAAGTGAAGTTGTAAAGCTATTCTAGTTGCTTCTTGCGTTACAGGTAAAGCGTTTTTGAAATAATTAAAGCGTTATGTAATGAATACAGTCATATGTGGAGTATCAATAATTACATTTCGTAACTCACCTTGACAGCACGGGCGTGGCCAAACAATCGCCCGCGCCACGTGGCCTACTGTTCATTATGACAAATTAAAAGGGTCGCAGATGCGAACCTTTCTTAAATCGATATTTATGGATTAATAACGGTAAAATTAAGGTCGTAGATAAAATATTGTATGCAACGCGTGCTAAAAGTCGTTTATGCGCGAGACATGTTATGAAACTCAGCCTTCAGCGTCGTTTCATAATTTTCATGTCTCGCGCATAAACGTCGACTTTTAGCACTTGTTGCATAAATAGCTATTATTGTTTTATTTAAAAAACTTAGTTTCCAATTGTTTTCATGAGGTATTTTTAAAGACAAGTGGAATTTGTTTTACATATCTTGTTCAATTGTTAGTGATTTTGCATATGTTATGACTTTCTTTAGGCAAATAATTCATTTTAATAAAAGAATAAGTTTCAAAGTTTTAGTTTAAGCATGCTATCATAAAGCATTTTCAGTGCTGTTTTAAAATGTCTGAAAATATAGAGGGTGTTCTATTTAAAAAACCAAAATTGCGTATTACTAAGCAAAAATTGGCTGAATACTGGCATTTCAAACAAACGATAGTTATTTACATTACGAGTCCGGTAGTCTATAACAACACTGACGAAGGTAATAAGCTTAACGCACCGAGTATTGTATTAAATTCTTTAGCCAACATATTTTTTTTCAAGCTGAACCTATGTTAGGATCCTCGATTCATAAAATTAATTTTAAAAAATGGTATCAAGTTGACTAGTATAAGTGAATCATGGGTTGCGTAACTTTGTCACCAGCATAAATAAAGTTTTAATTTTATTTCGAAGTCAAACTTTATATCAGATGTACCATAATCTATTCTGAGCCCCTATTTAACAATAATAATAATAATATTGCATTTTAGTTGTTTTTAATTAGAAATAAAAAATAATAGGTAGGCAACACATTTAACAAGCGCATGGTTTTCACAGAACTTAATTTTAAAAACAATTTTCTACGTTTTAAAATGGGTGTGCACTTCTCCAAACATCGGGAAAGGTAGATTTAAGTATCTCTTCAAGCATTTGCTTATTTCCATATTAACTCAAGCAAGTTAAATAATTTGGTTTAAAATACCTATGTATGCATTTATATTTATTTATTAATCAAGAAGTAATTATTATTATTATTATTGCTTTTTTCCCGCCATTTTCACCATATTTCCTAAAATATACGAAGTTGGTGTTAGAGACATTCTTATTCTACCTTTTAATGCTCTATCGGAATTTGAAGTCGAATTTTGAAATTCCAAAAGTAGCACATAGCTGTAGATTATACTCCGTACATAAGTATGGTAAAATAAAAACAAAAATCATTGGAAGGATTCGACAAGTGGATAGAGGAGCTGATAGCATTCCAAAGAAGCCAAAAATTCCAAGAACACTTAATAAATATCTGGTGTGATACACGCACGCAACTTCCTTTTACAGTGATCTTATAATTAGCCAGAAATTTAAACCTGTAAGATTTTGTTCAGGGGAAATCAATGCGGTTTTAATGTATTGTTTAAATGTTATTGGTTTTTCCTTTACCTAAAGCTAAATTAAACACACAGGTGTTTATAGGGTCCCTTGCTGTTGTAATGCTGCATACATTGGTGAAACAGGACATACAGTAAAACAACTTAAATGCAGTTTTTATGAGTTAGGTAGGGAATTTTCAAGGTTTGAAGAAAGATACTTGAAAGAAAAGTCTCTGAAATAGGCTTTTAAGTAATGGTGGTGTAAATCAAAAGTTAATGTTTCTTGTCCCGGATTCGGGATACAGAGTTTGAGTGCGTTTGGTGCTTGCACAGCAACCTTTGTGTGGGGTATGTTTTGCTGATTTGTTGACCTTGTTACTCTATCTCTTAGGTCTGTGGTTCTGAGTAGAGCACAGTTAATTTGGTACCCAACTGTGAATGGTCTAAAGACATTTTGAATTTGTTTTAAATTGAAAGGTCATATTTCTCAATGAAAAATGAAATGCTGAAAATATGGTATATAATTTAATGCCAAGTAGCCGCATGAACCGTAACAACCTTAGTCCATAGCAACCAATAAATAAATTCTTTAGTTATCATCGAATATGTCAATGTTAGATTGAGTTTTAATTTAAAAAGTCTGTAAAGGGCTTTACTCCGAACTTTCCTCGTAAGTATGCGTTGTGACACTAAACAATTTTAGAAGTCAAAAGAAACTAGGTAAATTCATCTTAACGTTCCTAGTAAAATAATTTACCGTGTCTCTGTTCCATTTTTATTAAGGGTAAAGTCTGAGCTATATGCATATTACTATTTGTATCTATTTCTCAGTTAACACAAAATTTATTGTTCTAAGGTGCTCACCTTATATCGAGAGATCCAAAAAAAACTGTTCCTCAGCGGGCTGTGGAAATTCAACGTATGAATAATATGTTGGTGACACTGTACGTCAATGTCAAATTCGAGGTTAGCAGGTTAGGATTTGCGTCATTTTGTGTCATAACTGACGGAAAACCTAACCTGATAACCTCGAATTTGACATTGACGTACAGTGTCACCAACATATTATTCATACGTTGAATTTCCACAGCCCGCTGAGGAACAGTTTTTTTTGGATCTCTCGATACATATTTTACCAAAATTTTCTCGGTTTCATACCAGGAAGGGATATAATTCGCATGCAAAATATAGTCTTCCTCCAACAAATAGTTTTTGAGTTATACCAGCAACAGACAGACATTCTTAGGGAATTGAGAAAACATGTTTTTTGTCATCTAGGGACCCTGAAAGGCACCTAAGAGTAAAGTACTACTTCCGGTTGGTCTATTTTATCTAACAAGTCACTGGGATGTGGGATCTCCAAATTTAGATTAAGAACGTAAATATCAATTTTCAAGCGGATCAATTAAACTGTCCGAGCTGTAGAAAGGAGAGAGACTGACAGACAGACACCACTTTAATAGTATCTTATGGTACTAGTGTATAAGTATAGCCTTCTGCTCTTTTAGTCTCACTTTCCTCATGAGTGGAGTTAATTTCTTACACTCGGTGCTTATTACGTTTGAAAATAAGTTATTTGGAACTATTCTTTTCAAACGCCATAAAAGTGGCAACTCTTGTGACTACATTGTCAAGGTAACAGTGTCACTTTTCTGATTAGGCATAAAAAGTGCTACATTATCTTCCTAATCATTTAATCATTTAACTATCGGAATCATACATTTCAATAATATAATTTAATTATTATTTGTTATTTTCATTCACAGTAACCATGGAAAAAATTATTTCCAACGTATCACGATTCTACCTCAGTATTGGTTTCTCACATTTATACTACATTTTTGTTTTCTGATTTTGTTTCTTTTTTGCTAATAGGTACTCGATTGAGAATATCCCAATGTATATTTAATTGGCAATTTTCCATAGCAACTGCGATTATTAATAATCGGAAATTTTTGGAAATTTACGGTAAATTCCATCTTATATATCACTGTCATCACAAATAACAGTACATTTTTAGTACCCATTTCGATATTAGTTTTGTTATTATTCTCAATAAAAATGTTTACTCCACTGTGTTTTTTTAATTCGTGATATATTCTATCAAAATATAACACGTGCATAACAAATTTCGTATGGTAATTTTTGCAAAGCAGATATTTTTCTAACAAAAGACTTGAGTGTTTGCTTCCTAGAAAAAAACCCTTTTCCGTCGGCGTCGTGATTTTTTCAGTTGGCATGCACCCATGCTTCTATTGAAAAAATAGTTGCAGAGCTGTCTTCCAAATATTTCTGGAAATTTTTCAAGCACTTGTTATGTTTCAACTGATAATAAAATTATAGTATACCATTTGTTCCTTTTACAAGTATACACAGTATACTCGTATTTATACTTAAAAGAAAAATTCCCTTATTTTTTATTGTTTACCCTATATTTCGGCAACCAATTATAGAGCAATCTTCAATTTTAAGAGTTTTAATTTAAAACAAATAGCATGCTGTGGCAAAAATAAGGGAATTTTTCTTTTTAGTATACATACGAGTATCCCCTATGTATACTTTTAAAAAGAACGGATGGTATGTACTTGGCTCTATGTGATACCTGCCTCTGCAAATAAAGCTTCATTTTTGCTCATAGTATGTTATTATTTACATATTCAATTAAATTTATCCTGGTTATATATAACTTTGACTAACAACCGCCTTTTAAAAACCACCTGTAGACAAGGAAAATAGTTCATATAACCCGTGCCGAACTTTAATACCTCAGTGGTGGAGCCTCCCTATTTTTATTAATAGCTCTAGGTAGAATTCGTGCAAACATCTGGCAACCATGTAGCATATTTGACGTCACTTCTATCGGCGCAGTAAAAGTGCGCGGTGGTGGGGACGTAAACTGCAAGATTACCCAAATCTGTTATATGCATGTAGTCCACCCAATTAATAAGTTGGTGCCAGTAAATGTAGGGTTAGTACATTGTAGATGATGTTATTATAAATACACCGCAGGTAGTTTCTGAGACTATTGGTAATCCTGCTGTTTAATGCTCCCATTTTGAACTACCGATTCCAGAGGTAGTAATATAGGAGGGATGCTGCAATGCTGAGGGTCGATTCTACTACCATTAGCAGTAGTTCATTTCGATAAAGAAATTGGGAAAACTATAAAAATGCAAATTAAATTACCAAGACAATTAAATTTTAATTATCTAACATTATATTACAAGTAAATTATTAGCAATAAAACTGTTTCCGTTACAATGGAAATTCGACTATTTTTGTGATTGTAAGGAACTTCCTTAATAATCTTTTTGCAGTAAAATTATTTAAAAATTACAGTAATAACCCCTAGTATAATTAAAACTACTGTATTTGTAAATAAAACTCCAAACAGTGTTAAGTTTATTGAATATAAAAAAGTGCAAAACCTGTAACTACAAACAATACATTAAATTGTTTATGAAAAAGTGCACATGGATTTACAAAAAATACACTGAACTGTTATTAAAAGTGCATATATATTTACCAAAAATAAATAAAATTGTTTATAAAAATGTACAGATGTATTTCCAAGAAATAAACTGAATTTTTAATAAAAAAACATTTATATATTTGCTAAAAATAAAGTAAATTGTCCATAAGAATGTGTTTACAAGAAATAAACTGAAATGTTAATAAAAAATGTTTATATATGTACCAATAATAAATTAAATTGTCTATAAGGATGTACAGATGTATTTACAAGAAATAAACTGAATTGTTAATAATTTTTTTTTATATATTTACCAATAATAAATTAAATTGTCTATAAGAATGTGTTTACAAGAAATAAACTGAATTGTTAATAAAAAATGTTTATATATTTACCAAAAATAAATTAAATTGTTTATAAAAAAATGCATGTATTTATAAAAAAATTAATGAACTGTTATTAAAAAGTGCTTAGATATTTGCCAAAAATAAAGTAAATTGTTTATAAAAATGTACAGATGTATTTACAAGAAATAAACTTAATTGTTAATAAAAAATGTTTATATATTTACCAATAATAAATTAAATTGTCTATAAGAATGTACAGATGTATTTACAAGAAATAAACTGAATTGTTAATAAAAAATGTTTATATATTTACCAATAATAAATTGTGGATGCGAGCAAAGCGAAAGCTTCGGCGACAGTTTGGTACCTCCCAGGCGCTTTTTGAGTCGTATTTGCACGAATTTATACGGCGAAATCAATTTCATAATGATAATATTTTTTCCGAATTTATAATTGCCATAAGCCAACAATACGTATTGTAATCTGTTATCATTTATCACTCTTTTAATAACAACATTATATTTTTGTAAATATATTTGTACTTTGTTAAAAACAATGTAATTTATTTTATGTACTTTTTTAAAAACAATTTGATTTATTTTTATGCACTTTTTTCAACTTAGTTTATTTTTGTAAATATGTGTACTTTTTATAAACAATTTAATTTATATTTATGCACTTTTTTAAAAACAGTTTAATTTATTTTTATGCACTTTTTTAATAACAACTTAGTTTATTTTTGTAAATATGTGTACTTTTTATAAACAATTTAATTTATTTCTAGTAAATATATAAACATTTTTTATTAACAATTCAGTTTATTTCTTGTAAATACATCTGTACATTTTTATAAACAATTTACTTCATTTTTGCCAAATATATAAATGTTTTTTATTAAAAATTCAATTTATTTCTTGTAAATACATCTGTACATTTTTATAAACAATTTCATTTATTTTTGGTAAATATATATGCACTTTTAATAACAGTTCAGTGTATTTTTTGTAAATCCATGTGCACTTTTTTAGAAACAATTTAATGTATTGTTTGTATTTACAGGTTTTGCCCTTTTTATATTCAATAAACTTAACACTGGGGTTTTATTTACAAATACAGTAGGTAGTATATTTCATTTCTTTTTTATCCATTTGCTGACAAATTAAATTTTATTTTAATTATACTAGGGGTTATTACTGCAATTTTTAAATAATTTTACTGCAAAAAGATTATTAAAGAAGTTGCTTACAATCACAAAAATAGTCGAATTTCAATTGTAACGGAAACAGTTTTATTGCTAATAATTTACTTGTAATATAATGTTAGATAATTAAAATTTAATTGTCTTGTTAATTTATTTTGCATTTTTATAGTTTTCTCAATTTCTTTATCGAAGTGAACTACTGCTAATGGTAGTAGAATCGACCCACAGCATTGCAGCATCCCTCCTATATTACTAGCTCTGGGATCGGTAGTTCAAAATGGGAGCATTAAACAGCAGGATTACCCAAATGCCTAATATCAACAAAACACCAATGACAGCAGGCACAGAACAATAACTAACAGCAGCAGCAAGTATCTAAGCTCCAAATAAAGACAATGTCGCCATATCACCTGTTGCTTTATTGCTCTACTCGAGTGCAAAAGACCTACTCGATAAAATAACAAGATATAAAATAAAAAATCTGGTGTGATACACTCACACAACTTCCTTTTACAGTGATCTTATAATTAGTCAAAAATTTCATTTTTAATTTTTAACCATTTGTTAAAAATTTTCAAAAATTACAAATTCTACAAAAACGGTACAAAATCGAGTGTTAGTTGAAGAGACAAATTTTCTCTAGAATTTTAAGGTGAATTCAAAAATGTAATAATATACCGGGTGTTTTATTTAAAATAGGAGTTAATAAAAAAAATTGAAAAAAAACAAAAGAAACCCACTTTAGAAGTATTCAACTGGAAAATCACCTATCTCACATCAATACACATTAAAAATGTAAGAAAAATGTAAAGTTTAAAAAAAATCGTTAGAGCCGTTTTTGAAAAAATCGAAAAAAACTGAAAAATCACAAGAGTAAACACCTACTTCCGGTTATGCGATTTTCTTCAAAAGCTTGCTGTCTCATCTACATAGTACAGAAAACTTATATATGAAGTTTCAATGCCATACCTCTTTTCGTTTTTGAGATATTCTGTTCACAGACACACAGACAGACAGACAGACACACAGACAGACAGACCAATGAAAAAAAATATGTTTTTTGGGATCAGGGGACTCTAAAACGTGAAGATCTGTTGAAAACTCAATTTCGAATTTTTGGGGTGAATCCAATACTTCCTTTATAGTAGTAAAAGGAAGTAAAAATCTGGTGTGATACACTCACACAACTTCCTTTTACAGTGATCTTATAATTAGTCAAAAATTTCATTTTTAATTTTTAACCATTTGTTAAAAATTTTCAAAAATTACAAATTCTACAAAAACGGTACAAAATCGAGTGTTAGTTGAAGCGACAAATTTTCTCTAGAATTTTAAGGTGAATTCAAAAATGTAATAATATACCGGGTGTTTTATTTAAAACAGGAGTTAATAAAAAAAATAGAAAAAAAAAACAAAAGAAACCCACTTTAGAAGTATTCAACTGGAAAATCACCTATCTCACATCAATACACATTAAAAATGTAAGAAAAATGTAAAATTTAAAAAAATCGTTAGAGCCGTTTTTGAAAAAATCGAAAAAAACTGAAAAATCACAAGAGTAAACACCTACTTCCGGTTATGCGATTTTCTTCAAAAGCTTGCTGTCTCAACTACATAGTACACAAAACTTATATATGAAGTTTCAATGCCATACCTCTTTTCGTTTTTGAGATATTCTGTTCACAGACACACAGACAGACACACAGACAGACACACAGTCAGACCAATGAAAAAAAATATGTTTTTTGGGATCAGGGGACTCTAAAACGTGAAGATCTGTTGAAAACTCAATTTAGAATTTTTGGGGTGAATCCAATACTTCCTTTATAGTAGTAAAAGGAAGTAAAAATTAGCCGAAGGGGAGCATGGCCCTATTTCATTTTTTTAAAAATAAATGGCCATATAATTTAAACTAATTAATCGATTTTTATTTAATTTAGTTTAAAGCAATGTGCTTCGACTGCATGGTCATTAGCGCTTGCAATGAGGTAATTACATTAGTATTGGGTGACACAGGGAGTTACAGTATATACAGGGTGTTTGTAGATCGCTAGACAGCTCTTAACTTTGTTAATAACACATTTAAAAAAATAAATGCCAGTATACAATCTACAAACTGCCGTAAACTAATTTAAATCATAACCTCCTATTTTTAAGTAGTGATACATGACTTTGGTTTTTTAAAGGAAACGCCTTGTGTATTTTTAGATATTTGAAATCAGCGCCAAAAATTCTTTGTGATAGAATGCTTAAACAATAATTTTTGAGCTTATTATTTTTTTAATAAAAACAAATTATTTACCTGACGTAAAACAAATTCCACTTAGCTCCAAAAGTATCTCATAATCGAATTATCGCACAAGACGTACGAAAACAATTGAAAACCACGTTTTTTAAATAAAACTATATTATTTTTGAATAGTTCTACGTATTTTTGATTATTTGAAAGCTACTTTTAAACGAAATATAGAATATGGTACATCGTTCGAAAGCCCTTTTATTGTATTTTTCAACTGTTTAGTGAAACTCATATTGTTTCATTAAAAAACACCTAGTTTCCAATTATTTTTGTACATTTGGTGCGTTCCGTCATGGGGAATTTTTAGAGCAAAGTGAAATTTATTTTGCATTTCTTATTCGATTGTTAGTGATAGGTAAGGCATGGCCTACTGTAGCTAAATATTTGTTTAATTTTCAAGAATAAGTTCTAAAATTTTAATTTAAAAATATGTATGTATTATATATTTTCTGTAATCTCATTTACCTTGCGGTGTAGAGGCTGGTACTTCGTACGCTAGCATATATCTAAAAATATATTTCCTTTTAAAAGATCAAAGTCGTGTATCACTACGTGAAAATATGAGACCATGGTTTAAATTGGTTTGCGGCAGTTTGTAGGCTCTATACTGGCATTTTTAAATTTTATTAACAACTTTCATATTTACAGTCTACTCGTTACAAGAGTAATAAGTAAATGACATTTAAAATAAATAAAAGTTTTTTTTTCAATATCTCTATTAGTAACGAAGTTACGGGAAGTTTAGCGATCTATAAACACCGTATAAAGGGTTTGTACGGTATGTTGTATATATATTTATATTCGGTTGTTAGTCCAATCGGTATGTCCGAAATGGTTCGAGAGTCACCCGCCGTGAATGATTTTTTGTGGTTTGTTAGGGGATTATCTGTGAGTGCAACGGTGTGTTGTCGGAAGGTTATGCAAATAGCGTTCGCCGCAAAAACGTGTTGAACGCCTTTTTATTCAAATATTTCGCTTCCCGTTAAGGCTACAATAAACATTTGATACGACGTTTTAAAGAGGGTAAAATTTCCTAAGATTTATATTCTACTAGCAAGATACCCGTTCTTCGTACAGACTACAAATGTTTGTTTCTTCTTGCCCCCCCCCCCTTCCCCTCACTCAATACCCTAAACTAACAAAGGCTGCAAAACAACATTGTGGGTAAAAAGGAAACAATATTCTTTCGAAAAAAGTTTTCCTTAACTCTTTTATTCTTCACGTACCCCCTGTAAATATGTATGTAATTGCCGTTACCCTTGTACAGATTGATAAACTATAGTTTTAGTATGACAATGAGATAAAATCAAAAATATATGTACTTATTAAAAGTATTAAGCCGTTTGGTAGTGCAAAAAATAGTATATACACCACGGTAGCGAATCGTCTTATAACCTGAGCGCATATTAGATACTGAGCGCGCAGCGCGAAGTATCTAATATGCGCTCAGGTTATAATACTGCGCTTGGCTACCTTGATGTATAAATTACTATTTTCTGTCAACCTGGCACTCTGGATAAATAGTTTTTTACATGTGTGAGAGGACGCGACTTATAGGTTATGACAATGGACACATGAACAATTAATATAAATGTTTACGTTTTTCTTTTGAATTTGGTTATTTCTATATGTAGAAATGTTTACAGAATGTAATAAATTGTTGCAAGCGCAGGCATGTCAATAGCTAGATTAAGTGTCGATTTGCAGCTGCGACTGCGGACATATTATGTTACACACAGGGCCCTGGACCTCATAGTTTTTTCCTTTCAGCTTAATAGTGGATTATGCGGCCCCATAATTCACATTTTTCTTACAGGGAACTGGAGATATTTGGGCATAGTCTAATTTGGGAATTCGTCACGCAGGCGAAAGACAAATAGGAATTAAAGTGGCAATTTACGACTCTGGGTGCTAGCCATTCAGATCGGGAACACCAAAAATATTATAATACGATTTAAACTGCGGTAGTAATACTGCGTCATAATGGAAACATTGTGATTGCATAATTACCCAGCGGAAACACTGTGATTGGTTCTATGGTGGAAACGCCATGGGTATTCCCGAGAGGGGATAGCCACTACTGTCTGATATTTAAGCAAAGGTAAAGAGACATTGGTAGGTAATCATTAATTCGACAAAGTCAGGGCACAACAGTTAGGGCACCTTACTTTGCCCCTAATTACGTGTTTGTCGCTACTTTCCATCATCGAGCGATCTCATCGCTACGGTAAATTCAGGGCTGACAGCCGTAGCTTTTTTTTCCTAATTACGCGGTTGTCGCTATATTCGGTCGGCGGACGATTTCATCGCTACAGCAGATTGAGGGCTGACACCCGTAATTACTATTACCATTAATTGCGTACTTGTCGCTACATTCGATCAGCGGGCGATCTCATTGCTACAGCAGATTGAGGGCTGGCATGCGCAATTTCCTGCACCGATAATTTCCTCTCCAACCATCAAGTCCTTCCTTGCACTAAGTCGCACTATTACTATTACCACATTAACAACTAAAGAGTAACCAATTTCTCATTAGACTATGCTCAATTTGAGAAAGGTAAAGGAAACAATTTGGTTTTGCACAATTAGTTTTAAATACGAAAGTATAGCGTTTATTGGTTTAATAAATGTATAAAGCCTTTTCTTTTATCAAAGTGTGTGTGCGAGCCTACTTAAATAAAGAACTTGCAGTTACGAGGGTTATGAAAGCCCTAAAGGGGTATTTAATCTCAAATTAAACAGATTTAAATTTCACTACAAAATTTAAGAAATACAAACTAGCAGTGCAATTCATAAAAGTTCAATATGTTTAAAAATGCAAAGTAGCAGCACATGCATTAGTTCATGAAAGTTTAATATGTCACAACTGTATGTTAGCAGAATCACATGCAAGAACGATCTAGTAATGCAAGTTCAATGTAACACAAGTGCATGTATCGAGAAAGCGGCTTGCTTAAACGCTAACTGTTGTTATGACACATTATAACGACCTAGTAAGAATAAACACTTTGTACTTTGAAATAATGCAATTTTTAGAACTAAGCGAAATGTATATACAGACCAAAATTTATAATAAAAAACAATCGGCATTAAGTGTTTGATTCATTAACATCGAGGTACTACCTTTCCAAGCCTAAAAACTTGAAGTGTGACGCTGCACTTCGAGTAGTTACCAAATTATATTGTCCCTCTGAGTGGCTTGACTACTTTGTCTTAAAACACGCTTGCAGTCACAACCGAGTGCTCAGAATTAAATGGACGGAATCAGCGCAGAACAGAAACCTGTTCAGCCTCCAGGCAATTCTGTTCAGAGACCACAGGCCACGAGAACCTGTTTAACTAATTCATAAAATCTGTGTAATTAAAACAAAGTGATGTACAAAACGTAGAGGGTTATAGATTACTACAGGCCATCTATTCCAAAGAAATAACAGATTACTTCAGGGGCATCACAGGGCTCACATGCTCACACTGTGCACTCCTGTTACTTACCATCTTTATTAATGACATCGAAGGTTGTCACAAGTATAGTAGGTTCTAAAGATATTTTTACCCGCAGTCTGTGATAATAGTCAATATTAATTCTTCAAGAAGATTTATATAATTTTGCTCAGTGTTGTTATGGGCCAAAAGTCACTTTTCGTATGAATTTAACTATTTGCCTTATCCCTGCCTAATTCAAGGCACTTTGCACATTTTGTTCTAACTATGTGCCCTATATCTGCCTAATTCTAGATCTAACTTACTTTAAATCTACAATAGATTAGTTTCATGCATCCATATATTAGATTTTCCCTCAAGTAAAGCTACTACAGGTTAGGCCTCACGTCGTACGCGTGGTATGTTGGTTGCAGATACGATCTTTCCGCAAATTTGGAATATTAGAACTAGCTGTCTTGTTAGAATACGGATGTAGTGAGAAACATCTTTGGTTAATCGATGCACGAATTTGTAATTCGGTTTTGTCACGCTCATCCTAGCATGAAAATGTACATTTTGGTATGAATTTGGTTGGGGAGACGTCACCGACGTTTTTGTTGTGGTACATTTCAAGCACGGACTTCTGTCCGGAATTTATCTGACAAGCACATGTAATACTTGGGCGATTTGGAGCAGAACATCTATTGGTATGCTATTTTGACAATTCTTGGTTATATTTCTAAGGCGGAATGTTGTCCCTTTTAGCTCCCCTTTGGTACGGGCGGTGAACGCACTCAGATTAGAAAAGCAGTCCTTTAGTATGAACTAACGCATCCCTGTTGGTGTGCGTCGAGCTTTGTATATGGTGGCGCGGAATTCTCTGAGGTGTTTGGTGGAAGGATTTGGCCCCTCTTGGAGAGCACTTTCTCCAGGCAGTTGCTGCAGTCGACTAGCTGTGAGTTTGGGAGACTTCCAGTCCCTACAACAGGCTTGCAGATTTATTGGCCCGAGATTTCTACGTTACCTGCAGTAAAGCCCGTTTGATCACCTGGTTTCCTCGACATCGTGCAGCAGTTCCTGGTCTACACGTTCGTCACCTGGTGCAGTCAAGGTCTGTCTTTTGCAATACATTCAGCGTTCCTGTGCAGTATTGGCTCGGCGAACTTAACCTGTGTTTTGTGGGCCCCATTTTAGTGTGATTATTATTATTTATTGTAGCGCTTTGGGCTAAGGCCAGATTTTGATAAACTAATTGATTTAATATTGTGATGACTCACCTGCAGTCTAAAGTAAACCTATCTTGTTGTTTAACAACTTAATATTTGCTAACTTTGACATTTCAAATCACCATTAGAGGTCAAGCTGTGTCTAATGTACCAGCGTATGGACGATAAGGTTTCACTTCTGTAAATTTTTGTAAGCAATTCTTGCATACGCCTATTTAAAAGATTTTGGACTCGATCTCAGTGGAGAGATCTGTCAGTTCGGTTGAACTTAGCACATTGCGGCCCCGCTTTGCAAGAAATTAGCGAAATCAGTCTGATCGTTGTTTAAGCAATTACGCCCCTTTAGGGCGAGATTTACTAAGCGTGTTTCGGGTTATATTACGCCCTATATTAAACCAAGATCTTGGGAAATGGTGCGATTTTTGTACAATTGATTACTAGAATAACTATGTATTTTTGCAACTGAGGGTTTAGCGTTGATTTCAACTTGACAAACCCAACAAGATCTTAGCTACCGCTTAATTTAGGCGTTTGGCTATTCATGCGAATTGCTACGATCTTCGACTATATTTATTTAAACTGGTGAGTTCAATCTGTGATAAATTTTACTATATTGTTCTATGAAATCTGGTTTGTGATATTATTTGTTGTGTGGATATACTACCGAGCACTGTTGAATATTTTATTAAATTATATATACTCGTTACTTACGCCTGCGAATTTAATTTGTGTGTCCTTGTCGCTATCTCTAATTTTCAGGATCGCTTAGTAGCACCTTCCGTAGTGTCTTGTTTGATGATTAGCAAAGTACTGGGTTACCTGCTACTTGGCGCCCATAAATTATTCTTCGATTCAGCTTACGCTCGAGTCTTTTGTTCGACCCACGACCACCTCCGGCTGAGAATCCGGTAGCCTTTACTACTCCTTATTTTATTGTCAGAGTGAGGTAACAGTGTTTATCTACTCCAGTGGGATAAGTAACGCATTACGTCACTCATTTGACACTATTTCAGTTAGGTAATGAAGCTCATTACACCACTCAGTTATGTAATCGTTTCATTACGCAACTGAGTTGTGTAATGACTTCATTACGTAACTGAAATAGTGTCAAATGAATGACATAATGACATTTGCCTACTAAAATATTTTTGAAAATGACAGATCTGACATTTCTCTTAATTAACTCTTCTCAATTTTGGGGAGTTGTAGATAAAATTTCGTACAATATATGTGTGATAATGCATCATTAATATACTTGTGTGCTTACATAACTCGTGCTACGCACTCGTTTGTAACTTACACACACGTATATTAATGATGCTGTTATCCCACTTGTATAGTAAATAACTATTACATAATTGTTTAAGTCTGAACACCCAAAAAAAATTTTCGTTTATTAGCTTTTTTAAAAATACTAAAAAACATCAAATTGTTTACTATCTTTAAGATAATCAGTTGCAAGAGGTTGCTTTACTTCAAGACTTGGGTATATACTTTGATAGTTGATAAAATTTTGCCGAACAAATAAATATGTCTTTAAAAGCATCAAAGTTGTTTGTTTGTTTTTTATGGACAATGTCTAGACTTGCGGAGTAACACGGACATTAGACACCACTGGACTACATTCTTAGACACTGTTGCGAATTAAGTGTTTAATCATTACATTCCTGGTTGTTTATTTTAGGTTACTCATCAATCATTTGGTCTCCACTCTTCAAGTACACTGTAAAACCATTTAGCATGTACAGAATAAATTCTTATGGTTTTATGCCTTCAAACTCTATATTCCCATAATTGATCATAATTATTTTCACATTATACAATACTTAAATATGCAAACTTTTAAAAAATCGCAGAACCCAAAATGATCTTTGTTTTATCTTCAAGTTACTTATTTTTTTAAATTTAGTTTTATGAATCGAGAATCCTAAAGTAGGTTTAGCTTGGTAATGTCAATTTGTCATTTAATTTTAGTACAGTATAAATTTATGAGATAAGAAATGTTTTTTACGTTATACAAGTAATTAACATTAAACAAATCTATGACATTAATCGAACTGTCATATAAAATAACCTAACTTCATGACACATTTTTTTCATGTCTTCCCGCATTACATTCATCTATATATGTATGTATGTATAATCTGTAACCTCATTTACCTTGCGGTGTAGAGGCTGGTGCTTTATGCGCTGGCATCTGGCGGTACAATGCTCAACTTGCCCCGGATTCGGGATACAGAGTTATAGAACTGAAAGTCCTGACTCACTCACTCACTCATCAACGCCCAGCCCAAACCCTTGAACCTAGAAAGCTGAAATTTTGCACAGAGGTTCCCTTTATGATGTATACAAGGAATAAGGAAGGATATTTCGAAATTCAACCCCTAAAGAGTTAAAACGGGGGTTCCAATTTTGTATGGAGAAATAATATTAAATAGACATTTCGACTTGAAACTTCGTAGGAGTACTCCTAAAAACAAATAAGCAAACACGTATTTTGTGATTTTCCGAAAATCAACCCCTTGGGGGGTGAAATAGGGTAAATAAGCTTAAAATACGATATGGGTGTCGTTATTGAGGTTTTTTGGGACGTTGATTGCGAAAATGGCATTTATTTTTAAGTCCAAGACGGTGGACATGACACAAGGGAAAGAACGGGACTGGACGGAGCGGTGCGGAAAGGGATGGAAGGGGAGGAGACAGGACGGGACAAAACACAAAGGAAAGCAAAGAGATGGGATGGACGGGGAGGGGACGAGACGGGACTGGACGGGAAAGGAAGGAACGGGAAAGGACGAGACGGGGCGGGGCGGAAAGCGAAGGGGTTGGGTTGGAAGGGGAGGGGACGGTACGGAGATAGGATGGGATGGGATGACAGAAAATAATTAGTCATTATTTAATACATAAATAACGAACCTCGCGCGAACGAAGTCGCGGGTATCAGCTAGTCCAAAATAAAATGTTTGAATCAAAGTTATATTAGAAATAGTATTTTGGGTTGCATAACTTTGTCCGCGGCATTAAAAATGGAGTATAGTAATAATAACAAACATTCACCAACCGACAGAACTCTTAAATTAATTAATACCTATAACCTAGACGATATCTTTAGTACTACTCTAACCTCTTTAAAAAAACAGTTAAGATCTCTTGAATTATGATTTAGCTTGATCTGTGTCTTATACATTTAAGTATCTCTATTTTATAACATATTATTTCTTATTTGTAATTGTTCTGTAAATTTGTAAATTGCTGTTGTATTTCTGATTTTATTGCTTATTGTAATTGATCTTATTTACAAGATGTATTTAATAATGTGTAATGGTGGTTTCTCGTTTATTGTTACAAATAAATACATAAGTAAGATATAAACGCGGGCGACACACTTGCAGATACTTTTGCCCATACAAAGAGTCATCGTACTGGTTGCCTTTGGCGTGTGCAAAATTATCGGTATGTCTCGTTCTTGTTATATTACTTACTAATGAGATTTCTTAAAACAAAACAATTCTTCCTAAAAATAAGATAAGATAAAAGTTATACGACCTGATTACTACTTCCAAAGGTTGCACGGCAGATACCAGGACAAAACCCAATCAAATAAAAAAAGCCCCATAAGCCTAAATTACATATTTCATTTCAGCTATTCAGTAGACAAATGCATAAAATCAAAAGTTACTACAAAATATAAAAATAACTATAAAATAAGAAATGACTACAAAATAAAAAATTTCCAATTTTAGCAATATTTAATTACAAACTGAAAGAGATAATTAAGAATATGGTGTGTTACGTTTAGATAGCATTTTTATTAGTTTTGCCGTTCTGCGTGTTCAATGTCAGTGGTGCAGACTGGTGTATCTTCGCACATCCACAGACTTTCTCTCCACGACTCTCGAATGCTGTTTCTTTGTTCGACCACAGGGTTGTCTGTCGATCACTACTGAAGAATATGGTCATTATGGTTTGTAACTCCCAAACAGCTGTGGGTTAATATATATAAAGTTGTTCTCCCGTGCCTTCTGGTGGATGCTGCCCTGTCTTCAGCGTCACGGGCCCGAATTCCATCCGGAGCAAGTCCGTTTGATATTGTCTGCGCCGATTCTTATCAAAAGCATCCCTAAGTCAATTTTGGGTTTCCTTTTGTTTCTTTAGCAACTAGTCTGAGGCCCCTGAAACTCAGATTCAAAGCCGGCTGTAGATGCTATTCGTGCAGCTCCATGCGGTGACCTTGACTTGGTTGTGCTGCTATCAGTCGCATACTGACCTTTGGATGCCTGAGCCTTTGCTTATTCTGGCTTCCTCAAGTAGCATGCTCACCAAAGGAAGCTTATTTCAGGTTTTAGCTATGTTGATTTTCAATAAACGAGTGAATTACGATCGCCTTGCAGCGTTCTTTGGGTTTTGTATATTCTAGTATTTGAAACCTGTCTTAAACATTATTTAAAAATCATTGGAACGGCATACTAGTGTATTCTTCTAATATGTGCTATTGTTTTATCTGATATCTGTACAGAATGCCACTGACTCAACTGACGATTATATACTGTGATATTCGCATTCTGGCGTTATTTATTTGTTACTGCTACCTGTGATTACTTAGAGCTTTTTCTTTCAGAGAGTTTGTACTGCTGGAGTTTACGAATTGTTGTTGAATGCGTGAACACATTTGTCATAATTAGTAAAATTTGTTGGCGCTCCCCCGATTTTGTTCAATTATTTAATTTTAGAACTTAAAGAATTGCACGCCACCTTCATTGAGCTAGCGGCCGGCAAGTGTATTTAAGTAGTCACAAGTTTGTTTATTTTTTTAGGAGAAGAGCTAACGAATAGCTTTGTTATGATAACAGGTGCTACAAAAAAATAAGTATGTACTAATGGCTAAAGGATGCTTTTTTTCACTTTTAAGCTTTATAGTACTAGCTAACGCTCATGCTTACACGACCCATGAAAAGCACCTCTTTACCAAAATGTTATATAAAATACTATTTTGTTCTACTGCATCGAAAAGCTATGCATTTTGGCACTGTTTAGTGGCCGAAAACACCCACTTTTTTGTACTAGTAACTTTTACTTTTCAGCAGTAATGATCGTAGCAATAAAAGCTAATGGCGTGTTATAACGCCATTGTTCGAAATCAAAATACACACTACCATTTTGTAGTACAATCATGACCTCCTCGACTTTTCCCAAACTCCTCGATTAATAAGAAAAATTCTTCCAAAGCGGGAGAACCGAAAATAATGTATGTAACTCGTACAAAAGTGGACATTTAAACTCGCCTTATTTATGTACCTTGCTCGCTGCACTTGCTTGGCCATAAACTGCAGCTTGTCCAAAAGGTCCTTAATTTCGTACTTAAACAGCTATTCTTTCATGTAACACCTCATATGTGTAGGTAAATGATTTCTCTGCATTAATTTGTATTGACAATTACAGCAACAATAGGGTTGTCCTCAGATACAGTGATAGGCAACTTCGAGTTTGGTGAATCAAGCGAAATAACGTAGATATTAATTAGAATTCATTATTTAACACCATAGCAAAAGAACTGAAACAATTGATAACCATGTATCTCCATTAATTGTAGTAAATACCAGTGCAAAACTACCTCGATTTACTGCAGGTCTAAGAAATTAACAATTTACCACAATAGCACTTACAAATACCTTACCATGTATTCATCAGACATTTGACTTAAAAAGACCCCCCCAATACGCTTTCAAGCTAAGGCCATCCAATAGCGCGACACCCTGTATGATAGAATGATTTTTTGTATTCAAACAGAGCAATTATCAGACTGTTCTCCTACATGAGTCTTCATATGTCTAACTACAGCACATCTTCGTGTTGCTTTGTATTCACAAACAGAGCAACTATAAGGCGTTTCTCCTGTATGTGTTCTCATATGCGTAACTAAATTGCTTTTTTGTATTGTTTTGTATTCACATGTGTAGCAGCTGTAAGGTTTCTCACCTGTATGAATCCTCATATGCGTAACTAAATCACATCTTCGTGTTGCTTTGTATTCACAAACAAAGCAACTATAAGGTTTCTCTCCTGTATGTGTCCTCATATGTGTAACTAAAGCACTTTTTACAGTTGCTTTGTATTCACAAACAGAGCAACTATAAGGCGTTTCTCCTGTATGTGTTCTCATATGTGTAACTACATCATATTTTCGTGTTGCTTTGTATTGACAAACAGAGCAACTGTAAGGTGTTTCTCCTATATGTGTCTTCACGTGTAAAACTAAATGATCTCTACGTGTTGCTTTGTATTCACAAACAGAGCAACAGTAAGGTTTTTCTCCCGTATGAGTCGTCATATGTTTAACTAAAGTTCTTTTATCCCCTGTGCTGTATTCACAAACAGAACAACTATATGGTTTTTCTCCTGTATGTGTTCTCAGATGTTTAACTAAATCGTATTTTTGTGTTGCTTTGTATTCACAAACAGAGCAACTATAAGGCGTTTCTCCTGTATGTGTCCTCATATGTGAAACTAAATGATCTTTACGTGTTGCTTTGTAGTCACAAACACAACAACTATATGGTTTTTCCCCTGTATGTGTCCTGATATGTATAACAAAATTATGTTTTCGTGTAGTCTTATGTCCACAAACAGAGCAACTATAATGTTTGTCTTCTCTATTAGTCTTCCTCATATGTGTAAGTAAATTAATACTTTCGATGCTTTCTTCTTTGATGTTCATTATATTTGTTTCAATATCAGAGATCCTGTTAATGACAGGTGATAGGTAATTTAAATATCTTCACACCTACAACAAAAGGAGATTGTTAATAATTTATGATAAATCTAGCAATATGGCACTGAGTGCTGGACATTAAATTTTTCATTTTATTGTAACTAATATTAGTATCTTTATTTTTTAATTTTTGTTAGTGCACAACTGATTATAAATAGGCCACAGATGGCAAACCGATCAAAATTAGCAAGAATGTTTGCATCCAATTTTATATAAATTTGTGTCTAATTTTGACAATGAATTATAGGGAAAATTCCTAAATGATGGAGCTTGTGCATGGAAAACAACCTACCTATATACATTATTATCAAAGAGGACGACCTTGCAAAAATAAGATGAGGTAAGTAACAAACGACTTCCGGGATTGGACCGTGTCATGATTGAGATCGAAGAACTCAACGTTTCGCCCACTTTCGTAAGGGGCTTCATCAGGAGGAAAAGGCAAAAGAGCACGGTAACTCAAAGTGTTAACCACGCCAGAGGCAAAACTCTTTGCAAGGGAAGGGATAGAAGAGCACGGTAACAACGTGTGAACCACGTTAGAGGCGAAACTCGACTAACTATCGGAAGGAGAAAGGCGAGAATTTATAGGCAAACGCCGTCGCGGTTCAGCAAATGCCGTCGCGGTTCAGTGGCGGTGGGCGGGGCTTAGGAATTAGCACTTTCCACATAGAAGGAAGGGGAAAGCCTTTGTCCCGATTGAGATTGTTAAAGTGTTTGTAAATCTCAATGGCTTCGCGGATCATTCTGCTAAAGAATGGGGATTTGCAGATGATGGAAGTTTCATCAAAAAGGATCTTATGGCCAGTATCGCGCTGGTGTTCGGCGATGGCTGATGATGAAAAGAGACCCGACTTAAGACAACGCTGGTGCTCAGAGATGCGAGTTTTCACTGAAACTTTTGACAGAAATTGACACAAAATCTAACCTGCTAACCTCGAATTTGACATAGACGTACAGTGCCGCCAACATACTATTCATAACAAAACTCTGGCGACTCGCCGGCGAACCGCTGGCGAACGACTAGAAATACGGCTGTAACAGTCTGCTGTGTCATTCTAGCTTGTTGAGGTTAGTTCAGCCTTTGATAGTTTTTGTATTAAATTTTACTACGTAAATAGTACAAAGAACTAGGCATCAATCATGGTACTATTTGAGAAATATTACAACAAAAACTTCTTCGCCCATTATAACTTACTGTTATGAGAAATTCAATAAAATATGCATGAAAATAAATTTAAATGTTTAATTAATTCAACTATGCAACATCCTTTTTTATATAAAATTAGAAAATTTAACTATAGATTAACAATTAAACAACCCAGTAAATACTTTCGTCGTTTTCGTTTTCGCATTGGCCTAAATCATTTTGAAGGGGTATACTATTATCTAAAACTAGTTCATCCTGAGAAGTAGCTGTCTCACAATTCTCAAAACTTTCCAAAATATCAAACGGATGTATACAAATGTTTCTGCCGATTTTACTGTGATATGGCATTCGACAACAACATCCTTTATCGGTTTTTACAATATAGAAACGTGGTTCTTTGCATATTTCTTCCACTTTGCCATATTGTTTTATATCTGAAATCCATACAAAATTGCCAATGGTGTCAATTCTTTCGTATTATGTCTACTACGAGGGCTGTTCTATAAATTGTTAGTTGCAAGAAAACTACAAAATTAAAAAAAAATAATTGTTTTTCAAAGTATTCCCCCTTAGCCATAATACACTTCTTCATTCTTTCAAACCACTGCTCGAAACAGGTTAAAAACTCTTTTTTTGGAAGGTCGTCAAAAATTCGCTGAAATTCAGTAACTGCCGCATCGGCGTTAGGAAATCTCTTACCACGCATGGTTTTTTAATCAGCAGAAACAAAAAAAAAATCGTTCAAGGACTATATGGTGGGTGAGTGACTAGCTGGACTCCGGATTCGTGTAAAAAATTTAAAGTTTTTGCAGCCGTATGGGGAGTTGCGTTGTCATGGTGCAATAAAATTTCACGCAAACCAGATCGTGGCCGATCACTACACAATTTTTGGAAGACTTGTGGAAGGCAAACTTCTATATACCAATCAGCAGTTACAGTTTTACGATCTTCAAGAGGAATTACTGCAATTGGACCAGTGTATCTGAAGAAAGCTGCAATCATCTTTTTGTTTACACTTTTACTGCGACTAACTTTTGTTGGCATATCCTCATTTTCAAACACCCAAACAGTCGACTGTTGTTTCGTTTCAGGATCATAACTATATATCCAGGATTCATCGGCCGTAACGATATTAAATACCTGCTTTGAAGATCCTCCATTGAACTTTTCTAACATAAACCTGCATCAGTTTACCCCTGCTTGTTTTTGTTCTTCGGTTAGCAAATGCGGAATCCACCGACTTGCCAGCTTCCTTACGCCCAGATGTTTATATAAGATGGTATCTACTGCAGATGATCCAATCCCTAGTTCTTCTTGAAGGTCAATATGGGTAATATTCCGATTTTCCTTAATCAGCTTTTCGGCAGCAATAACGTTTTCAGCACAAACAGTGGCTGTTGGTCGTCCAGGTCTTGGTTCATCTTTTAACGTACACCTTCCACGTTTACATTCACGGAACCAGTAACTAATTGAGGATAATGAAGGACTATTGTCGCCAAAAGCTGCCACTAAATTTTGATGACTTTGGTCATACGTTAAACCTCGTTTATAATCGTAGAACATCATAGCCCTAAAAGCACTTCGCGACACTTCCATACCGCTTAGTGGAAATCAAACGAATTATAACAATCAATAATTTATATCTCCATAACCTTTAACTTCAATCTGGTAAAATTGCAGCTGGAAACTGTCAAAAGAATGGGCTTTCAATTAATGCAAATGTTTTTGTTTTTGCCTGCGTCCATGGCCTGCTACTAACAATATGCAGAGCAGCCCTCGTATTACATAATTTTTCTTGTTTGTGGTGTTGAACAATATGCTAACACTTTAAATACATTTTTAGCAATTTTAACAACACTCAGTAGATTGTGGAAAGTAAGAACTACTAGTTCTATGACAAAAATTATACTCATTTGCAAATTTTTTAAACCGAGATCTCTGTAATATCAAACCTACTAACCAATTCTTTACATTTCTCTATGAGAGCGTTTTCTCGCAAATCTCATTTTGAACATTTAAAAGTAACGTGAATAATAGTCGGTAACTATTACATACCCATAATTATGTTTAAAATAATGTATACCTATTTTCATCAATAGTCGAAAAGGTATTTTATCTTTAACAAAAAGTTATTTTATATTGGCATGTTCTTCTATGCAAACTGAACAATTCCTTACTAATTCTTCTATTTGAGACGATAAACCTATCTACCAGATAGAAGTTGTTGCTCTTTCCCCGATTCTGTAATACCCAGATGACCCGTATGTATAAAATCTAAACATTCTTTTTGTAATATTGAAGTTATAACTATGCGAGAGCCTTTTAACAATAAGTTCCAATATACAAATGTCATCTTTGAACTTAAGATATGACAACATTTCCATAGGGCAATGCGATTTTGAAGGCCACTGCGGTGTAGCATATCCATAAAGTTTCAAACAAATAGAATTATTTTATCAAGAAAACGATCTTGTACTGATAAAGATCCTACTATAATATTGAAGTTACTTTCTACTTCAGAAAATAATTTATTATTTTCTGGAATAGAATCTTTTAAAGGACTTCTCGAGAGTATCAGCTGCTACAAGATATTTCCCTGAAGTCTTATATTATATAATTTCATAAGAGTATCGCATTAATCTCATGCAAAACCTTTGCAATCTAGGCGACAGTTCATCTAAACTTTTGGTTTGTAAAATTTGTAAAAGTGGTTTATGATCTGTCTTGAAAATTACTTTAACTCAAGCTATCAGATGCCAAATGAGCCTATGGTCAAGTTTTGCCGCAGACTGACGCAAAACTTAAGCTGATAACCTCAAATTTTACATAGACTTACAGTGCCACCATGATTTGGGATAATTGTTTTAATAATCAAAAATTTTTTTTTCCAATACCTACTTGTAAAGTTGTATTTTATCAATAAAAATCCTAATAAGAATGGGTAAAATGTTATTTTATGTACAATCGATCAATAATACGAGTTTTTTAGACCTCATTTTCAGGTGTAAAGTTAGTCTTTTTCGCCCTCGAGCGATAAATATTTTTTTCTAACATAACATGTGAGCAAATGAAAACGAAATCAAGCTTGGCTTTGAAATGTTTGTTGTATGAATAATATGTTGTTGGCACTGTAAGCCTATGTCAAATTAGCAGGTAAAGTTTTGCGTCAGTTTTGACACAGACTGACGCAAAACGTGCTGTTCAACTTCTGTCGATAACATCAGCATATGCTAATAACTGCGTTGAGTTGGTGCATATTGTTGCACTGGTTTTAACTCTGGTCTCGTATAACTTTTCCAGAGTGATGATAAATAAGATGCATGCAAGAGAATCCCCTTGTCTTACTTCTCTGTATGTTACTTCAATTACAATTAACTGGTTCATAAGCAACTTCCGAAAATACTAGATTGACATGAAAGTTAATGCGCATTTCTGATATATATTTGAATGAGTTAAGTGTATTATGACCGCTAGCAATTTTTCCCACATTCAAGTGACATTTATATGCTTACCTAAAGCATGTGATGTAAACCTGCAGAAGACAAGACACCTCGTTGCTATCGTCGGATCCTACAATTGAAGTTTTGTTGTGGTTCTGAAAGAAGGTAATTTTAATCAGTTGTTTACTGAAATCCAGACGTTTAAAAATGTTTATCGGTTTCAGGATATTAAGCCTTTGTTTACATATACAAAAGTAGGCTGGTAACTAGATCATAACTTATCTGTAGGGTTAAAGAATATTACCCTACATGGCAACCATAACCATATAGCAACCGATAAACTATTGAACAAATCACGGATGTTATGAATCATAACTGCCTTAGAAGTTTTAAAATCCTCGCTCTACGAGCTCGGATTTCAAAACATCTGCGGCAGTTATGATACTCCTAACATTCCTAGATATGTTAATAGCTATAACAGTACATTATATATACTGAACACGGTCAAAAACACAAACAGTTAAGTGTCTAAACCTGAAGGGTTTGAAATTAGACCGTATCTACCAGATGCACGTAGTGCACCAGATTAATAAGTTTATGAGACATGAATCAGATCCGTAAACAAACGGTTTAGCACATTTTAGATTATGTTACAGAAAGACAGCCAGATATTTGCTCAAATTTCTGTAGCGATACATCATCTCACTAACGATTGCTTAATGGTAGATATCTCAAGGTTTAATTTTCGTAAATGCCTAAGATATCAATAACTAGATTAAAACACGGATGATAAGTATTCATTACCTTAGCTCTTAATGTACGTCAAAATCGTTGAAAAAGCAACAAACGTCACCATACTAAATCATTCGCTGCTTTATGACGCAAATAATCTAATCAGGTACAAAAGACCTACTATATAAAGGAAAACCAAAGCATGAAGAATGCATGTCCATAAACGCATCTTTTTAAATAAGTCGCTACACAAATTAATAGTAGTTAACGTAACAAGCCCGGAAAGATGATCTTTACAGGACGACTAGGAACATTTCAGGTCGACGCCGAAAGCGAAACATGAAAGTCTTATAAAGATTATTTCCGGATGAGTCACCTATAACATTTTTTATCTTCATCGGTGTTGTTATAGACTCCTAACCAAATTAATTTTAGTACTGTTAAGAGCTTCATTACCGCACTCAGTGCGGTAGTGGATCGATATTACCTCAATCAGTGCGGTAATGAATATTACCGCACTCTTTTTATATAAAAAACTACATTGAACCAGAGTTTATTGATGAAGATAAAATATTGAACAATACACATTTGCTTATGGCACACAACGAAACTCGTTTGATTGCCGCAAAACTCGGCTCACCGCCTCGTTTTAGCAATCAAACTCGTTTGGTGAAGATACTCATAATCAAACTTGTATCGTTAAAATATATTAGGCACCTGTGTTTTTTCCTAAATTTACCTAAATATTGAAACGTTAGAAGAAACAAGCATTTAACCTTCGTAAAAATCTAGAGATTTGTAGTTCATTTTCTTAGAAAACACAGACAACAAATATTGCAAATCAGTCAAAACGGCAATATTTCAAACTAGTCCTGTAACGAAAAATTTTGCAAAATCGTCCTGTAATAAAATACTTTATTCGCAACCATATATGTAATGTTAAAATTACTGACCGGCGGAAATGTACTACTTCCCGCACTCTAGTGCGGGAAGTACATTCCCGACCGCTGTGTAGGTAGGGACACTGGGAATCTCGTTCATCCATTCATGCGTTTCACAACCTGTCGTATCATAATATAATAATTTGTCCAATTATTGTTTAGAATAAACTGGTTGCGAATAAAATAGTATACATACCACGGAGAAAAGTTTTATTCCTATCTCGAGATAAAGTTGACCTCGACGCTACGCGTCTCGGTTAACTACTTAATCTCTCGACAGGAATGAAACACTTTCCACCTCGGTATGTAATATACTATTCCAGCCTAAAAATTGGATAGTAATCCATGATTGTCAGGACGGGTGCCTAAAAACTAATTAATCGATCATTAAATTTACATTTGAATCGATAAAAGTCCTTAACTGTATTTTAAGATCGTTGAAAGTGCTTGTTGGAATTTTTCATAGATATTTGTCTGTATGAAATCCCCCCCCCCCCACCCCCCGCTGAACTATTACTACCCTGGAATTTTTGAGATGGACACTGACTATGGGGTATCATCTATGAGTAATAGGGAAACGTACCGAATGGTGCATTGCATCGCTCTAAAGTTTCATAAAATGTCTTCGTAAATTTTCATAGAAATTTGTTTCTATGAAATTTGATACCCCCCCCCCCCCTCCCAGATACCATACTCCCTAGATGTTTTGAGCATGTACTGACTATGGGGTAAAGCTTATAAATAAGTGAGAAATGTCGTCTATGAAGATTATAAAAATCGTGAAGAGTAATTTTTGAGAAATTGTGTTTGTAATTTGTTTTCTATTTTTGGAAATTTGGGCCTACACACCGAGCCGTGCATCATAGTGACCCCAAAGTCTGGTACCATGGTTCTAAAGCTTCATAGAACACTTCCATTCATTTTCATGGACAGTCGTCTGTATGAAATGTGTATGTGCGATCCTGTTCTTTTCTAACCAAGGTCTTGTACATCTGGAAATATGACATCAAGGTTGTTTTGTTGAACTGACAACATCAAATTTATTTTTTTAAATTATGTCAGGTAACCTCCAGTCAAAGTTAATTATGATTTATGTTGTTTTAATAAAGCATATGCCGAACCATACACCTCCCAAAATAAAAAAGACAATTTTCCTCAGGTGGGGTGCTACCAGTGATTTTGAAAGGAATGGGTACAAATACAGCATTAACGTATTATATACGGTTATGTGTCATCCATTTTTTGTACTATCTTCTTCTGGAATACAGCATATAAATATGCTCTATCCTTTTCGCAATTGCGAGAACAGCACCCCATATAAATAATACATCACGCTTCGTTTCGTTTTTCAAAAACGTACGTTTTTGATTACTACAATTTTTTATGAGTAACACATAAACATAAAACTAAATCATTTTTGTGGAACAAAAACGTTGCTCTTTTTAAGTGTTTTACATGAAGTTGCTATATTGCAAGGAAGTATATTCGTCTAATTCCAAAAAAGCGTTTAAATTGTGAAGAACTCTTGAAAATTATAGTCACGTTGCTGAAGTGTATCGTGTGTGAGCATTGCCTACCTTGATTAAAAAACTACGCTTCGCAATTTTTATTAATCAATGCAGGCGAGGCGTGTGACAAGACAACCTTTAAATGAAAATTTCTATAAAAACCAGCACAGAAAAACTTGAGAGATCCTATAGAAACTTTATAGAATGCGTAAAGTGTGCCAATTACTTTGAAATTAATTGAAAATATAACGTGCCTTAACGTCAGTATGATATATAACGTCTTGGCATGTACATTTTGGCGCCTTAGCTTCAGGGTTGGCAGCTCAATTGCGACAAAGATAAATACATACATGTATATGCCTTGATTAAATTGGCATATTAGGTGAACGGTGTTTTTGTATCTATATCCTTCAACATCACTGGGTGCTACACTACCCCAAATTGATTTTTTCCTTTAATAGCCACTTACCTATCTTGTCTAATAACCGAGTTATTAAACAAATTCAAGAACAAGTTAGTCAAACATTTTTTTTTGTGCTCATGCTTCCCGTTATTTTTTTCTTTTCAGCTGTGAACTTGGCAGTCAAGACGGCAAAAAACACCTTCCCCATATGATCCCGTGTTGTCCTCCCCGTGTTCCAGTAACACGTTTTGTGTTATATATTTTTTGTTATTTAAGGATAGTTGAAAAGATTCAGGAGGTTTTTTAGTTAATTATAATCCTACTGTTATTATACAGGATTATACTAGTTTTCCTTCCTGGACTTTTTTATTGGGGAGGGGGGGGGGTAGTAATGTTAGAATCGCGCCATATTTTACACAAAACAGATGAAGCAATTAATTAAACAAACTGTATTTAGCAGTTTCGTTTTCTGTCTTATCTATTTTATCAAATTGTGGTATAAGCCTCAAAGTGATATGACGTTAGCGTCAGCCCAAATTAATCTTAAAATGCCATTAGTGCGTTGGAATTTAAACGGTGCTAATTTCTTCACATGTGGTGCCTTGGCCCCAGGTCTCGGAGAATTCCGATAAACGCAAAACGTTTGATTTTGCACATAACCCGCTCTAAACACATTTGCCGCTTTGTCCCCGGTCACGGAAAATCCTATAGATGCAAAACGTTTCATTGGTTACGTACGGCCATATATATCGATGCCATTCCTCCAGACCTCACCAGAAGATAAGCCTGGCTAATATTCCGCCAAAAATGGGTATTTAAAGATGTAAGTTCAGCAAAAGAAAGTGATTTTTCACACCACCTCCAATACACTCTATGGCCAAATGTTTAAGTAGCATGTAAATAAACTAATAGCTTATTTGTCGTCTCCAATGTTGATCAAATTCAAGAAACTCCTCAAAAACCCGTCATCTACTAAACAGACCCATCAGCAAAAAGAAACCAATCCATAGAAAATTCCAAAAACTACCCACCATGTACAAAAAGTCCCTACTAAAAAGAAACCAATCCATAAACGCTATCCACCATCTACAGAAAGCCATATAATAAAGATGTCATTAGCTCACAAGTGTCTTTCATTTAAACAGCTTACTCGAGATTTAGAAACGGCTTTAAAGTACCCTCTCCAGTCCAACAAGTAATTTGGAGGTGTTGACCTAAAGAAAAGAAATTGCATTACAAAGCTACCAAATAGGGATAATCATATGGTTTACCAAACAAACAAACATCACTGAAGTCATTCAACTCCTCCGTTTAGGTGATGACAAATAAGAATTAGAATAAGTAACGACCACTCAACTTTTTCATCAAAGCCAAATACCTATGCGGCCAAAATTAAATATCACAGCAATGACATAACATGAACAAGAAAATAACACGAATTCTTTGAGTAAGAAAGAGATAAACATAGTAGCAAATATTCGAGTAGGCTTGACACTCATTTTTTTTTCGTGCAGTTATCTCTTTCTTACTCGAGCATTCTATTTTGTTATTCATGTTATCTCATTGCTGTGATATTTAATTTTGGCCCCATCGGTATATTCCAGCCGGGGTTGGAAACAAAATTCCACAAAGATTATTGGCTACTATACCAGTTGTTATATTTTCTATCCGTAAGCGGCCAAAACAAAAATAGACTAATACTATCACAAGGTGACGTAATGATAGAATTCCCGATCGAAACTGAAAGTCACTACAATTCAACTATCGATACTTAACCTTCAAACATCAAAGTCAACAGATAAGTAAGCACCTTAATGGGACTTTTTAAACCACTTGTTTCTTTCAGACAATCATCTTTACCGAGAGATAGCACTCATAACTGGTTCAGTAAACGCAATTAGTATTCCTTACCATAAGCAAAACTGCTATTTCACGATGACCGTATCGAAACCCATAATTCGTATTCTTTTTGCATTCGTATTATAGTAATCAAGTGCGCTTAAAACAACTC
>CALNHX010011288.1:0-33260 GCA_940337035.1 Agriotes lineatus
CGTCTTGGTCTTCCTTTTTTCCTTTCACCTGGTGGTTTTCATTTGAATATTCGCTGAAGCCATCTATCATCATCCATGCGTATTAGACGACCAAACCATTTGAGTCCTTTCCGTTCTATTCTTTTAATTATAGTATCGTGTGGATCCATTTTGTTCTAATTTGTTCATTAAAGACGTGTTCCAATCTAGATATGCTTCTGAAGTGGTCCATCTTCACTGCAGTGAACCTTCTCTCGTTTTCTGCATTAAGTGGCCACGTTTCACTTCCGCACGTCATCACTGACTCCGCCATAGTTTTGCCTATCTGTTTCTTCACATTCCTAAATATATGCTTATCCCTCCATAGTATTAGACATCCTACGACTCTTCATCCTTTCTCTATTCTTTGTTTGATTTCATTTATACCCAGGCCTTCCCTTGTCAAAATCACACCCAAATATTTAAATTGTCCTACTAGCTTGATGTTAGTGTCGTCATTTACTAAATCTTAAAATTGAGCTTCCGAATTTACTGCTAAGTATTCAGTTTTGACTACTTTAATATTTAATCCCCATTATACATAATACACATAAACGGAACAAGACATTATTTAGCTAAATGATTAGCTCTTAAAATGGTTCATATCGGGAAAGAGCTACATAAGACCGCTGCCCCAACCTGTAACAAAAGGGGGTGCCGGCGACGCTCAGTGGAGCTGGGGTGGTCCAATACAAGACTACACAGGGCAACTGCCTATTAAAAGAAAAGCAGATTTTAGATGCCACGGCGCCACCACTTTCCTAAATACACAGGTGAGACCACTGATAAAAGTGGAAGCAAATGAATAAACACCTTCTAACTTCAACCTTGGCAGTGCTGGGTCGACGAGTAAGGAACAATAGCGTTGAACTTACCTTGCTGGAAAACTCTAAACTCCTTTTACAAAAGAAAACAAAATCGCATGCAAATATCGTAAGCATCAAAAATAAAAACAGTTAAATGAAAATGAACTGTATTAACAAAAATATGTAAATGAACAATGTTTTAGTAAATAAATGTAACGAAACGGGTTAGTAAGGGTTAAATTCTATTACGTAACGTCTTAAACTACACAAGGGCGGTAAACTAGGCAACAAATAAACGAAATAACTCGCAAACGGTAACAGCATTAAATATTCAAAAAACTGACTCATAAACAATCAAATTTGACGGTAAACAAATACAAGTGGCTCAAATGCGGCACATACTTTAATCGCCACAACGTTAGGATAAGCATAAATATGAAATTTGACGGTAATTGATTGGTTCGGAGTATTAACAACTACATAATACAAAGAGTAAATTCTACATTGTCTGCAACGTTACGCAAACTGGCCGACACTTCGATAAAACACTACGTGCACTGTAAACTATGGCACTGTAAAATTAATACATAAAAGCGATACCTTAAGGAGCTCATGTAGCTGTATTCGACGTTCAACGGGGTTGCAGATAGCCGCTTCCCAAACAACTGCTCAAAGACGCTTGCAGAAACTCCAAAATAGCACAGAGATGCTGCCGACGGAAGGAATCTGGGTGACACTAACATCCTCAAGGAGGGTAAATACGAAGTCCGTAACAATATGGCAAGGTTCTAAATGAGAGACGGCACTTCATGATGTCAAATAAAACGCCAAAAAAGTTTCCTCACACAAATAATCCGCCACGCGGTGAGAATGAAGCTGCCCACTTCGCGATAAAACGGGAACAATTAGCTTACGACGACATCGACAGACGACACTTAACAAAACCCCAAGATCGACCTTCAACAAACACGTGCAGTTAATACAGAAAAAGTTACCTTTACTCGAAACATCAATAATTGCGATCTCTAATCGACGCGACGGGACTTCAAATATCGGAACATTTAAACATGCGGCACGCACACATACAAGTAACAATGGGTAACAGTACTTTTGTAAAAAAAAACTGCATGAACCAACCGAAACCACTCAAGATAAATAAAGACGTCCATTACTAGGGCGACATCGTGATTTTTCAATCGCACCCTGAGTCTTTACTGAAATATTTTTAGAATTTTAGAACGTGACGTGATCGCAACTTTCCTATTTTGTTTATTTCATATACGAGTACCTAAACCCGTGAAAACTATCAAATCTGTGAAGACGCGCCTTCGCTTCTCCTTGTTCAGTAAGCAGCTATACCGATAAGAACAATTTTATTACCAAAACAGTGCTCGTCTGTCATCGGCGTGGCGGCTGCTTTTACCCTCGGTTGCTTTACATTTCGGGAACACTTTACAGGGTGAGTCAATAGTACGGGAAAGCTCAATTGCGCCTACACCGGTAAAGATATTAAAATTAATTAAGTGCCAGAGCTTACAAGAAGTCACTGTGCAGTTTGTAAAACTACTTTGCACTATACAGGGTGCACCATTTTTGCAAAGCCCGCATTCAACTTTTTTTTTAAAAGCAGTCCCTGCATATTTTTATATATATTTAAATTTCCCTTTCTTAAGCTTTATAAATACTTTTAGTTTTTAACATTTTCTTTAGCCGTTCTAGAGTTATTCGATTTTTTTCTGTAAAAATGTGGGCCTATTCATTTCTCGTATAGCCTTCGCTTCTCTTAGACGTTCGTTGTTAAGGTTTGAATTTGTCTGCCCGCCAAAGTTAGGCGTCATATGACCGTTGTATCCGAGGCGGTTGCGTCTTAGAATCCAGAGAATCTCGAGTATGTTAGGACCATTTCGGCACTTTATGTAGGTAACTTTTATAATGATTTGGTAATAACATCGTGAAAATGTAGTTAGTAAATTTTCTACACCTTTTTTTTAATAGTTAGAAAATGAATATTTCCTGTTTTCAGAAACAGTAAAAATAGGAATATTACGCGTTTATGGACGTGGACGTGTCGAAGTTTGGTTATTCTAACACTCCACGATTTGCTGTCCTCGCTAAATTCATCTCGTACTGAATAGTAGACAAATAACTATTCTGCTACTTACCACGTGCTAATAATTGTTGTCTCTCACCTGGCATCACAAATTTAGAAACCAAAAATAGTTCTACAATTTACTTTATTGTAACATAACTATAGTTGCTTGTTTTCAATATGTGCCACCACCACTACACAACGACGACAGTGTGGATCTTCAGGATAAGTATACTGCTGCAACTAATACCAGAACGAAAGTGATAGGTCCACGGTGAAGACTAAGCAATTATCATAAGTAGTTTACTGATGTTTTCAATGCCTTTTCACCTAGGGAACACATAGGTACCCAACATTCGCATTAATTAATACACAAAATGAGTAAGAAAATTGGTTGAAGTTAAAATGAAAATATGTCTTGTTCTATTGCGGCACGTCTGTAGCATCCTTTTTATGGTTACCGCTTTAAGAAATTACAACGTTTATAAATGAGAACGGCGGAAATACGTGTGTTAAGCTAGTGACCTTAGAAATACTAAATGAGCAGGGGCCACCTTCATTTTGGCAACAGTACCTACTAAAACGCTTAGTAGTCAACAACTCAAACATTAATAAATTTGATCCCAAGGGTAGATGCGGCGCTAATTCCTAATCTAGAGTTACATGTCTACACTGGTTTAGACTGTAACGTTTACTGATACTTAATTTCCGGCTAAATTACAGCCCCAAGAGTTACCGGTTAGAACCTGCGACACGGTTTTCACTAATTAAAAACGATAGAGGAAATAGACATTCATTCCATTTCTACAAATATCGCTAAAACTGAACGGGAAGTAATAATTGCACTTGAAAAATACGCGATGTTGATGATTTTTGTCTTTTATTTATATCATTCGCACAGTATTAAATTGTGAAAGATATAGCGTTAACCCATCTTTCGGTAAAGATCGTTTTGTCAATACCTACTGTAAATTATTACGTGAGGAAAACACTGCAATATCAAAAGACCATTATAATGTCTTAAGACGAATTTTTCAGAAATTTCTAATAATTGAATTTATATTCCTTTCAGACTTGGTCAGTTCATCCCGGATTCGATTTCCATAAGCTTCTTATTCTTATAAATCTGTAACTGTTTCTATCGAGAGATAAAAAAAACTGAGTCTCACCGGCCTGTGGAAATTCAAAATATGAATAATATGTTGGTGGCACTGTAAGTCCATGTCAAATTCGAGGTTAGCATGTTAGGTTTTCCGTCAGTCTGTGTCAAAACTGACAGAAAACCTAACCTGCGAACCTCGAATTTGATATGAACTTACAGTGCCACCAACATATTGTTCATCCGTTTGAATTTCCACAGCCCGCTGATCAGTGTTTTTTTTATCTCTCGATATAAGATACTCCGTTAATTCGCGCGTTGAATATTGGGATTTTCATTCTTATACTTCTATGGGCTAACTTGATTACTCTTAATTGACATGTTATCTCTCTATTCACTTTTTTAAATTCTTTCTATTTGTATATAATGTGCTACACTTCCTAAAAATTTAGAATTTGTAGGTCTGTTTTTGCTTTTACCTTTCTTTTTGGAATTCCTATTTTTCGTCAAACGTAATAACAACTGTATACACTACATATATGTTTTCTTTCTATCTTCCTCTCTATGCAGCTTCTGTCGTCCATCCTTCGCCATAAACTTCTCCTGCCTTGCGCAATCTGACTCCAATTTGGACCTGCAGTCCTTTAGTATGATCGATACATCTTAGATTTGGTCTGGTGGAAAGGATGTATGTTATGGCACAAATTCTCCACGTTTTCAATTCCTATTTCAATTATGTGATTGACAGTGAGTAGTTGTGCAAACAGCTTTACCAATTTATAAATACTGGGCGTATAAATTGAAATCTACTATTATCATTCGAATTAATGTTGATGTTTTCTTCTGTAGTTCCTTAAAAAATTACTTTTATCTTAGAGTAAATATAGAAATTAGGTACCATTTGGCAATCTAGTAATCATAATATTCTCCTTATAATGTATTACTATGTACGTTTTTTTTATTTCAACACTTGTCAGGCTTAATTTGTTCTGCTTTTTTGAGTGGATGATTTGCGTCCATTTACTGTTAATTTACTATCAACTCTTATGTTTCCCATTGCAACATTCTTAATGTTTTCTTTTTCATATTTTCATTTTCTTTTTATATTTTCGTTCTTTGTGTTTTTCACTCAGTCTCTTATATTCTGATGTTTATTGTAGTTTTTTATTTAATTTTATATTTATACACATATTCTGTCGCTTTAGGATCTGCATATTGTTTTTATTGTCATGTTCGATTTCTCATAGAAAATCATTGTGACAGTTTCTTGTTTATTACTTTAATGTGTCTACATGCTAAGCAAATTATTAACATACCACATAAAACTTAACTGATAATGCATATGCCAAAGAGCTTAATTATTTAGATAGGCTAAGCTTGAGTAGAAGTTCTTGGTACACAGTACTTCCTCTGAGTTACTGATAGCACTGAATTGACTTTGTAGTGGCCATTTGGTAAAACCATTTTCGTAAAATAAGAGTTATTTTCATATATTTGCCTATACAAATGACTGCAGTGTGTAACAGTACAACGTCAATACAATTTTTCTAGTCAGAAGTCTTTCCAACGCACATTTGTCTAAAATAACCGATTGCCTGCTTGATACACATGATGGCCATTTTTCAAATATATGTGTTGGGATATCTCTTATCCTAAGTGATACGATGTCGTTTAAATTGGGGTAAAATTAGATAATTTAATACTGGTTAATGTTCTAAGAGCATTGATATCGCCTACTTTCCAGATATCTACAAATACTGAAAATTTTTATTTAAGTCTATTGCCGGGACTGTCTTTATTTATAAAAATAATTTCTACGACCACTACTAAAAGTGAGCCTTTTACCACTAGCTTGTTTTACTAAAAAACAGCTGGGGTTAAATTTAGAATTTTAAACTGGAAGTGAGGTTATAAAGTTATTCTAGTTACTTCTTTCGTTAGAGGTAGTGTTTTTTAAATAATTAAAGCAGTATGTAATGAATAAAGTAAAATGTGTACCATTATAATTACCTTTGATAACTAACTTTGACAGCTACCGGCTGCAGAAACATGCACCTGCGCCGTCAAAGCCATCTTTATACTATAACATAAATTATAACTGTCATTAATGCAAACCTTTGTTAAATCGACATTTATGGATTAATAACAGTAAATTTAAGCCCGCAAAAAAATAGTGTGTGCAAACTCGTGCTAAAAGTGCTAAACATTCACTTTTAGCACTTATACCTACATTATAAATCTAAGTTTATTTCATCTATAAAAAGATAGAGAAAAGAAGACTATTAAATTAACTAATTAAATTTAAACACATTATCAATTAGACGAAGTTACAGCATATTCTCAAATTATTGCTCATTCAGTGTCAATCATTATTCTATTCATTTTCAATGCCAACGTTGATTACTATAATTCCCAATAAGTGTGCTGTTTCTTTTGAAACTGCACAACAACTGCTGTTGAAGTCAACAATTATTTCGACGATTGAAAGGGATATTGTCTACGTAACAAGAGTCTGCAGTATTTTTTTTTAAATGTGCTTGCTCTCCACTAATTGTATCCGTTAATTAAGCGATAGTAACATTTAATCCGAAACATTGTTATTCTCGACGTTAATAATGCTGGCAACAATTTTGAATTAATTAAATGTGGTTAAACTTGGTAAATATACATTGTTAACATCAATTCCGGTCGTCCGCTAAATCTTTCAAATTTATGACATCAATGACACGTGGATACAATTTCCGGTCGCGGCTAAATCAGAGAGACGGTGTGCAGTTCTTTAAGTAAGCAGAATTAGTTAAAAGCCGAAAAGGGTGACAACGAATATTTTAACTAACGACAAATATATTCCGGCATCACAAAGATTTCGTAAACTCAAGGTAGCACAATTATCTGAAACTAAGCTCACGAATCCAGGTAGCAGAACAAAGAACAAGACAAAATGCTCATATCACGGTATAATTGTCACTAATTCAGTAGCATTTAGTACAAATGCCAGGTAATTATTGACCAATTTAAGATGCACCTCAACAAACTCAGCTTACGAGAACAATAGCTTACAAACCATGTTAAACAGAGGTACAAATATAAACTACAACCATTTAAAAACAAATGTGGTGGCGATCAACATCAGCTCCGTGGTTGGAAAATCACTGTACATAGCGGCCCGAGCCGAAATGTTAACTGTGTCCTGTAGCGATACGGGTGAAGCCTCTGCACCGATTCACTGTTCGCAGCATTCAATATCTTAACTTCTAACAAGGAACACAAAACCTGATTCTGATTTCCTTGGTGAGAACTTTTTGTCCGCTACGGGAGTTCACGCAACTTGCCAAGATGATGGGACCGATAGGCCGCCACGCATTTGAAAGTTGGGACTGTAGGTGTTAAATTCCACCGGTCAAGACCGATAAACTCAAGTGCAGGGATCGCAATTTTCGGGAAGCTTCGAACTATGGCTTTTAGGGGCTGCAAACTATCGGCTAAAGAAAGAAAAGAGCCTAAGATAGAATCATGGATGCTGTCGATAAAACACAGCGCAAACAACTTCGTATGACTTACCCCCAGGTGAATTTGGGCCAAGTGTAAATAACGATAGGTGAAGCGCTTTTGATCTGCCAACTCGATGTGAGAAAATATCTCTCAATACAACTGCCAGGGCTGCATCGTCCGCACATTCGGCGAGGACCAAACACCAAATACCATAACTTGCATGCCACCAAAAACCACTGGACAATTCTTAAAGACACTAAACCAAAGTCACAGTCACGGCGTCAGAAAGGAAAAAGCCGCACTGAGAACCAAAGCTACAATTTTACAGTCGCTATCCTGTCGGAATGGAGAAAGGCGAGGAGCTCGCAAAAATACAAATCCTGCACCACCGAACTGTGAAATAAGAGAGGTGCAATCAAAAAGTAACAATATTCGCTTGTTCACATATAGTTGATTAGAAAACTACAGTATACAGTGTGCAAGAATCTACTCAGTGGCCATAAATATTTAAACTATTACATTGTTCTTTAATGCAAATGGTATTGTAACAGTTTTTATGAGGAAAATGACGTAAAATACACTTTATTGTCTTAATGTTGCATTATAAATGAAAATATAGATAAACGTATCGTACATGGGTAAAATCAGAACAACAAGGGCTATTCAGTGACATAAAAATCTAATAGGACGTCCCTAAATACAAAAAAGTTAATTATGATGAGTTCCAATAGTTTGAAGCGTAGATACATTTTAACATTATAAAATTTAACATCAGTTGTCTTAGAAAGTCTTCGCAGAATTTTTTTCAATTATTCCAAACACAGGCAAAAAACGAAAATTGATATTTTTACAAACTGTTCAGAATATTAATTAGTAGGTACTAAATTAACCGACATCGTATCTCGTAATATAAACGAAATCCCCATACGTATACTCGAAAAATGAACTCCTTGTATGTAACCAAGAATACGAGAGTTCATCCATATAATCAGTAATACATACATGTGTAAAATAAATTACGATACGCTAAGAATAGTATATTATGATACTAGTGTATAAGTACGCCTTTAAAGCACGTGCGACGAGTTTAAAAGCATGACGCGCCAGCGGAGTGCTTTTAACGTTGCTAGTGCTTTAATAGCACATATACACGTGTATCATACGCTATTTTTTCTACGATCGTAACAGAAATATAAAAACTTAGTTCGGTGACACTTTTTCCGTCACATTGTGTTAGATATTCCAGGTTATGTTGACATTCAAACTTACGGAAAAGCGTGTTTTAATTTAGTATTAAAACACGCCTCCAATGGCAACGTGCGAATAAGACGTATTTCGGGCACTAATATTAAGTGCTACAAACGTCGCTTTTGACACTAGAAACAGTGCAAAAAGTTGTCATTTTGACACGATCGTAGAAAAAATCTTTTTACTGTTTGAAATTCCATGGATTATTATTTACTTTTCTGAATTTTATGTAATGGCGTCAGTTTGTGAGCTTGTGGACATTGAAGTTTTATTGTGTTCAATAACAAACAAATCAGTAGAATGTGTTAGAGAACAGATGGCAAAATGTCGAAACAACAACCCTTGCTGAGCATCAGTTTAAGTTGTTTAGTTTCATGATAAAATGGCCTGGTATAACTACATCAATGCCGGTTGAGTAGATAATTGATGGTTTTACAATGCTGACGTACAACAAAATCTATTGGATGTGTAACCACAACATTATTTATCTCATTTTTGTAGCTTTCAGGCTATTTCAAGTAGCCCGTGTAATTTAATAACTTTTAAAGCCGATTATAATTCAGCATCTTCTTACGCTTTTCAAAATAGTCGCACGCATCGACTTCAAATTGAGCGTCATAACTTTTACAAGCCTAATATATACATTTGCCTAAAATAAAATTATTTTATATGAGTGTAATACCCTATAGGTCTTCGATCTAAGATCCAAACAATTTTTATTGAGCCATAAAATGCGAATAAAATTCCCTAAATCACGCCAAATATACTTTCGCTAGAGGATTTTTAACATCTAAACTATTTCTATCGGGATTTCTGCTATATGGCGCTAGAAATAATTCCCTTTTTCGCATACGCGAATCAGCATTATCAAAACAGTAAAAGTTAGACGCAATTCAATAGTCTGAATAGTATAAATAAGATAAATATTTGTATTCAAATATACTGGTTTTCAAGGAACACTTTGCAAATACCTCATCGAACTGGCAATATTTCAATGGTATATATTTTTTTTTAAATGTGAATCCATAATTTGGTGTCACCCCAAGCTTTGATAAAAGTATATCCCTTGCTTTAGGCTTTAGATGGTCTTCACATTTTGTTATCTTTATTTCTGAGACAATATTTAAGTATAATACCAAGCTCTTTGATAATACAATATCTTACCAAAGTACTATTAGATGTGTACTAAAATGTGATCTAAATCTTCCTAAATAGTCGAAGAAACATGTTATTTCACTGGCTGCCAAGATCTCCGAAGCTGATTCCATAGGTGCAACATAAATGATTAATTTTATTATGGATACCGTCAAATAATATGTGTTCTAAATTTTCCCATACTAAAAAATCTGTAAAGGTCTTTCCTCAGAACTTCCCTCGCAAATGGAAGTTGTGACACTAAATATTTTGAAAAATCAAAGGCAGTTAGGGGTAAAAATATCTTAACGTTCCTAATACTACTGAAATAATAAAAGAAAACACTTGGCAATGTAAATTATATTAATTTGCATATAAAAAAAGTATTGCAGACGGCATTCGAACTCAACGCGATTTCAGCTCCTACGAAACCCATTTAAACGAGAATTCATCAAGACAGCTGGCCGCGCACCCGTCGATCGCATCCTGCCGCAGAGCTCTGCTTCATATCGCCGCACAGCAACTGCGTTACATTCAACAGCTTATTCTTGCCCATCTTTTTTTCACAATAATTACCCTATCTGTTGGGTCTCATTTTTGTCAATATAAAGCCTGACCTATGTGCAAATTATTACTTTTATCTATTTCTCAGTTAACGCAAAAATAAACAATACTGTATTTTTTAAGGTATTCCTCTATATATTTGTCTTAAATTTTCTCGGTTTCATGCCAGGTAGGCATATTATATGCATGAAAATATCGTCTTCCTCCAACAAATAGTTTTTGAGTTGTAGTGCCAACAGCCAGACAGATGAAATTAAGAAAACCTGTTTTTTCTCATCTAGAGATCTTGAAACGTGAAGATCGGAAGAAATCCCGGAAGGTAATTTTTTCGCGATTACAATACTTTCTTCGTCTTTTAGACGAGGGAAGTAAAAAGTATTGCCGACAGGATTCGAACTCCGCGCGATTTCAGCATTTAAACGACAATGAAGCATGCAGCGGGCCTCGCACCCGTAGATAGCATCATGCCACGGAACTCTGCTTCATATCGCCGTCCAGCAACTGCATTACAGTGAACAGCTTATTCTTGCCCATTTTTGTTTTTTCAACATTACCGTGTATCTGTTGGGTCTAATTTTTATCAACTGTAAAGCCTCACCTATATGCAAATTATTACTTTTATCTAATTCTCAGTTAACGCAAAAATAAACAAAATTTATTTAACTTGTTCAGGCAACTGGGGCAAAAATATCTTAACGTTCCTAACACTACTGAATCGCTAAAATAAAACACTTTGTAATGCAAATTGTATTAATTTGCAAATAAAAAAAATATTGCAGACGTGAATGGTACTCGATTTCAGCGCCTACGGAACGCATTTAAATGGGAATGAAGCAGGCCGCGGGCGGTGCACCCGTAGATCGCATCCTGCCCCTGAGCTCTGACTCACCTCGCAGCGTACAGTGTTGAATTCAGACTGATTACTCCGGGGGGGGGGGGGGGGGGATGAAACATCTGGGGGGTATTTTACCTATTCCCGCGCCATCCACCCATTCTTTTATAGATTAAAAAAAACATGAATATGAAGTGGTAATGTTTCTGGGGGGAATTTTGTACTACCCGGGGGTTGGGGGGATGGGGAATTTCCCCCCGGTCACCCCCCTGGATTCAACACTGGCAGCGCAGCACCTGCATTACATTCAACAGCCCATTTTTATTTTTCTACAGCATTTATCATGTATCTGTTGGGTCTCAATTTTGTCAAGTGTAAAACCTGTATATTTAAAACACAAGCAGTTTTCTTTGATAAGTTAGTTTGCAATTTCTACTGTATCGATTTTTATCATCATTTTTATCCAAGCACGTAGATTTGTTATTGCGGATATTTTCGTTCATTTCGTCGACCAATTTGTTGTACCAAGTTAATTTTTAAGATTTTCTAACACGCATTGGTTCTTAGTTGCAACTCCCTGGCCGTTTTACAACTAGCGTCTTAGATGAATTCACATGCTTACAATTCATTCTTCAATTTTGTACCTCTCAAACCAAGATGTGTTTATAAAAACGCATTTTTCACAAAAACGAATGGAAATATAGTATTCAACGAACTTGCACAAACATTTGTTATTATTAAGACAAAATGGCAACAACTGCTTCCATCTTCTATGGTACCGGTGTTACACCGTGCCTATGGTACATGCTAGTCATTTTCTTTTACAAGAGACAATTTTCTAATCGTCTTGCCTTTGAAGTCACAATAATTAATAAACTCCAGGATCAAACATTATATATTTCGAGCGCGTTCGTTTAAACATTTAAAAGACTGCACAATCCCGAAAGTTGTAAAACCGTAAATAATAATCTTCTTCTTTTAGCAGCCCTTTACAGTCCACTCCTGGACATAGGCCTCTCCTGTCCTTTTCCATGGTTCCTTTTGCTGTGGTAATTGATGCCAGTTTCTACCCACTTTAGCCTTGATATCATCAAGCCAGCGCATTTGAGGTCTGCCAACGCTTCTTTTATGTAGTCGGGGCCTTCATTGCAAAATGCGTCTTGTCCACCTGGAGTCATCCTGGCGAGTAATATGCCCCGCCCAGTTCCACTTCAATTGAGCTATACGTGCTACGGCATCATCGACTTTAGTTGTTTGCCTGATAATTTCGTTTGTAATATGGTCTCTAAGACTGACACCAAGCATTATCCTTTCGATAGCACTTTGAGTGGTTCTGCTCTTGTTAGCTGATCTTATAGTGAGAGTCATCGTTTCCATTCCGTATGTCAGCACAGGCAGGATACAGGTGTTGAATACCTTTCGTTTAAGATTGATTGGAATGTTTTGGTTTTTCAAGATGTGTGACAGCTTGCCTGTAGCTGCCCAAGTCAGTCGAACTCGTCTTTTTAATTCCGTGGTTTGGTTTTCTTTACCTAGCTTGATTTTATGTCCCAGGTAGACGTATTCATCAACTTTCTCTATGAGTTGGTCGCCCATATATATATATATATCCACATTGTCTGTTTATAATATATAATATATTGTTTAAAATGAGGTTTTATAATATGTTTTGAAAATAGTTTCGTCCATTTATGGCCTTTTACAGTTTGAATTGGCCGTCTGTGTAATAATATTAACAACACTTCAATCAAAGGCTGGCTGGCATAGAAAATATATCTAATGAAACAATCAGCAGGTTTTAATTATCATAATTTTAATTATAATGTTACTTCTTATTTCAATAGATTGTTACTAGTGAAGTGTTATTTTGATGATATTGAATATATACTATATTGGTACACATGATTAGTGTTCTGATCTGGATTCCAAGTATCAGTGACTTGATTCGTAGTAGATGTTAATAATACCAGATCGCCGCTCTCCAACTCCAGCCTCAGAGACCAAGTCATTATCGCTTGTAAAGTTATCTTCTGGTGAAGGGTAGAGGGTTACGCTCGTCTCTAGCCACCGAGACCAAGTAATTATGGCTTGGAAAGCATACCTTTGCAGATTGTGAATAATGCGTAATCATAAATATTAACAAACACCTGATAACCTAGTAATAATTGATGACTTAATTGTTGAAAACAAACATAAAACGAATAATTTGAACACAACGCAGTTCATGCACACGTTGTAGATTAATTTTGCTGAATAATGTTGAGTAACGCTATAAGCGACCTGGTGCTGATCAGAATGCTGATTTGCTACTGCGGCACATTCTTAAGCTAATTGAACCAAATTAATTGCTTAATAATTTTTAAAGCGAGATTAATGTTTAACAAGATTAACAACTAGAAATGGGCAAATTTAATAGGCTTTCTATTTAAACAAAAATAAACTATTGAATTAGGGTGCTTTAATTTATATTAGAACCTAAATTCTTGAACTTATAAATATACGGCTCTTTATAATTATATTAGACGACTAATGTTTTAACCTTCTTCTAACAGGAAATTCGGAGCTGGAAATATGTCCCAGCATAGCGTCATTACGGCCAGGATCCGTGGCGCTAACCAGCGACCTATTAGCACCTGGAGACCGCCTCCAGAGCTTGAACGGGATTAACACCAGCAGAATGCGTCCCGAAGAGGTGAACTCGCTGCTGGATAACGTGGCCGACGATGCAGTGTTTGAAATCGAATACTCCCTGCCAAACTATGGTAGAGTAGCACGATAAAAGACTCAACAAGCATCTAATTTACTGTTCTTTGCAGCTTCACAGAATTCCTTGTGTGTAACGTCCAAAGTTACCGAAGTAACACTAGAGAGAATCGATGGGTCTTTGGGGATAACACTGAGGGGCGGCTCCATTGCGGATCAGCCACATCTTAGCAGAGCCCTCGTTATAACCCACGTTAGGTCGAACGGACCGGCACACAGGTACAGTTCCAAAAATAAGCTTTAATCTTGCAGGAGTCGTAAAGAAGTTCCCTTATCAATATTGCAGGAGTGGCCTGATCAGGATAGGGGACAGGCTGCTCAAGGTAGACAATCACTCGTTAACGAACAAAACTTTGCTGGAAGCTCAGCAACTTTTGCGGGACAACTCTGTTGCGAGCAAACTCGGAGGGCCCTTCACGACCCTCACGATCGAGTACGACGTGAGCATCATGGAGTCCGTCAAGTACGCCACGGGGCCCCTCCTAGTGGAGATTGAGCGGCACGACGAGGACCTGGGGCTCGTTCTGACGAATTACTGCGAATTCGCGACCGATGAAATTATGACGGCTGGGATTTACATCGAAAGGATTATTCCTGCCAGCACCGCAGACCGGTGCGGAGCTCTCAGCGTCGGAGACCAGCTTCTAGCCATCAACGACGCTTCCTTGGACGACTGGGCTGGGACGCCGGCCGACGCCCAGCGCCTTCTCCGAGGAGCCACCAAACTGCAAGTTTTGCCAGCTCACACGTTGCAGCGAGTGGCGTCTAGGAATTACGGAGCAGGTAGGATTTTAATACAGTTGCTTAAGATTAACACAACGATATGAGAATCTATGCATATATTTAAAATACATGAAGCACCAGTAATCAACGCATATACATAAATTTAAAGATATTTTGCATAACATTCCTTTTGGAGGAAAAGTATTTGTTCCACATGCAGATTTTAGGCAGGTTTTACATGTGATCCTATGCCGTCAGACAAGCAATTGTTGATTATTACATCAAATTCTCACCTATACCTATGTTCAACATTTAAGATACTTAAATACACTAAAAGCATGCGCATGCAAGTAAAAATATAACAATTCGTTAAGATTTTATTAAATATTGAGGATGGCAATTATCTTTTCACGTGACGATATAATTACTATTCTTGTCCTGATCAGTTGCTCTTAAGATTTAAATGCAAGTTGCCCTCATTTCGTTTATTTTGCAGGCTAGCTCCATAATAATTATTAATTGCAAAGTTAATTTATTACCGGTTGTAGTAGGGCGATCCAGCGCTAGATTAATAGTACTATCATAATATATTCCAGTACAATTATTGTACAAGGGCTAGTAAATTTTATACAATATAAAATTGAGTACTCCTTATAACAAATAACAAAAAAACTCCGAATCGTAAAGAGCCTATATGTCGTTAGAAAAAAGTAACTATTTTATAATTGAACAATTATTTTATCATCTATCCTACCTCTATAGTATAACATGGTTTAAATAATGTAATAATATCCAAGTAATATGTTATCAGAACATCAGTTATATGTCAACACACTTTCTCGTATCATATGCACTAAGCAGCTGGCAGCTCTCCAAAATATGGAACAAACTTATATGGAAATTACGAAATAAAACGCTGTCGCTGCAGAATCCGCTATATAGCAGTTTCAACATGACGCAAAGGCTACCACTGTTGCAGCCGAGTCCGCTTGAAACTCGCGGCCTTATAGTGTCATATTTAGAAATATTGGGCTTCGGAAATGTTATGTAACCAAATAGCAAAGGCAACGGCCGCGCCAATAGCAAATCTGATGGAAGCTTTGACATTGAAAATGAATGCTAACGACGTTCTTGTTTCTTTATGGCCGTTTTTGGGCATAATACCGGTTGCAGTTGGAGCGCGTTTGTTTATCTTGGATGATTTCGGTTGGTTCGTGCAGTTTTATACAAAAAATGCGAAGAATAGCAAATGTATATATGTAATGTACAGGGTTCGGCAATAGAATCTGACGGATTTCAGCGGGCTGTTGCGATTTTAAGGTAGCAGTTATTGGAATGAAACTAATGAATAAATAACGTATAAATAATGCAATTTATTAACAATCATTTACTTTTTGAATATTACATCAAATAAATGTGATCCGCGGCGTACAGCCAAGTCTTCTAATCTTTTACGAAAGTTATCCATTACACGCTGTAATAAATTTTGAACTCGATTAATTTCTTCGATTTCTTGACTTATTCGATTTTTTAATTCTTGAATGGTGTGTGGCCTGGATCGAAACACTTTTTCTTTGAGTTTTCCCCATAGAAAATAATCTGGCGCCGGCGCCGTTACATCTGGAGATCGGGGAGGCCAAGGGATATCGCCAAATCGTGAAATTAAATGATTGTGGAAAACGTTTCTCAAAAGATTTAATGTTTCTCGGGCCGTATGGGCAGTTGCTCCGTCCTGTTGAAACCAACTATCATTAATGTTGATACCTAATCTCTGCAATTCCGGAATAAAAAATTGTTGCAACATTTCTCGATAGCGTTCACCATTTACAGTAACAGCTCTTCCATTATAAAATAGGGCCCTCTTACTGGCCAGTTGTCCATGGTAACTAAAACTGCATGCATGGAGGTATACATTTCTGCAACTGTCAGATTCCTACTTCATTTGTTATATAAACTAGCACGCCTCCTAATCTGTCAGATTCTATTGCCGAACCCTGTATGTATACTGTAACCTCATTTACCTTCCGGTGTAGAGGCTGGCGCTTTATGCGCTGGCATCTGGCGGTAGAATGCTCAACTTGCCCCGGATTCGGGATACATAGTTGGAGCGCGCCTTTGGTGCTTGCGCAGCAACCACTGTGTGGTGAGTGTGTCTTGGTGATGTGTTGACCTTGTTACTCTATCTCTTAGGTCAGTGGTTCTGAGTAGAGCACAATTAATTTGTTGCCCAACTGTGAATGGTCTCATCGAGCCCGATTCCAATCGCCAAGGCTACGGAAAAATTTTGACCCCCGCGGGATTCGAACCGAGGACTTGCTTAATGCAAGCCTGGCGTTTACCCAACTGCGCCACGCGGCTTCTAGAGGAATAACATAACCAAGCAATATTCTCAATATTAATTTTAAAATTCTACTGTTAGCTGGAAATGTTGGATTAAAAAAACTTAGAAGCCCTACACCGGTATTAGATTTCAATCTGCAAAGTAAAGTTAGAACACGCAATTCTGGAACACATTTTCCGCAGAAATTTACAAGAAAAACCAATGAATTTGTGGATGTAATGCATTACATGCTCTGTTTTGTTTTCCATTGTTGTATAAATTATTATCGTGTTTCGTTTTTTAACACTTATCCACATTCTGTGTTTTGTTTGACTTTTTGTTCGGTGCATATGATGTTTTCTTTTGGATTATTAAAATCAAAAATTATGGCTATATTTAGATGAAAACATCAACGGAATTGTAGACGAATTCTTAATTATCATTTTTGCTTAGTTATTGTTAAAAATTAAAACTCCCAAATACAATTACCACGAACCGCCACTGTGTAGTTGCTGCTACCAACAACAAATACTAAGCAAGACTTAGCCCCAAACCAAAGTTTCTCAATAACTCTTACCAGCTTCAAATCGTACTAAGCAATCGTTGAGACTACATGGAGATATCAGAGGGCTGACTAGCCGCAGTAAAGACGGCTTGCGGTTGGTTTTTTATTAATAGTAAAAAGTGTTAACAATTATCAGGAGGTGCCAACGAGTCTTTACACAACCGAGAAATTCATAAGTTTAAACTCAAGACAAACATACTAAGACCTAAAACAGACTTTAAAAGGTATTGTTTCAATAGTTTGCATTAGCCATAACCGAAATATTAATAAGCATTAAGAATGTTTATATTATTTAATGATAATACCGGATGTTACATAATTTAAGGATCAGCACTCGTACAGCTTCCAGGAGAAACTTTATATCATAGGTCGAAAGGTACTACCACAAACGTGGTGCACTCCATTGTGGGCACAAATTACAGAAGTTTTATTTTAACTTACACCAAATTACAACGAAATAGCAAACAGCCACAATAAAATATGTTAATCACAAGGAAGTAGAAAACATTCTCAATATGGGATACTAGTACAACAGTTCGCGGTGTTACAATGTTGACGCAAGAAAGAAAACAAAGCATGCTAATTACAAATTTACTGTGATCTTACAAGCAAGCAACTTATAGCATACCACCACATACGTAAGAGTTTAAAGTGTTCCAGTAAATGTTCCAGTGTTTTTTGGCTAACTCGAAGCTATGCTAAAAGTCAGTAATTTCAAGTTTGCAGAGCAAGAACAAATATGCAAATTCGTTTTACCTTGCTCGCTGCGAGATCGTGTGTTAATACTCCCAGAACCGTAAGGCGGCTAAATGCAGCGGGATATTGTAACCTCGAAAAAACCAAAGCGTGGCGGCATCAGGGACTCTTGACAACCAAAACGAAAAAACTCAATAAAAACTGCTAATTCTGCAGCAAATTCTAGCCAACACACCCTAAATCTCACGGTGCCACAATCAACTACCAAAAACTAAAAACTAAAAGCTCTCAGCCTTGCAATTCAAGTAGCGCTGCTTGAATACGCGACTAATGGGATGGGCAGCTAAGCCCAATAATCTTCGACAAATGCGATCTATATGAATCCGCGGTATGCGAGTGAACACCAAAAAAAGATTTTGTCACTAAGCGGCCTCCAAATTAGGCCAAGGTCGATACAAATTTTTCTGATTGCGAACAGCTTGAAAGATGCAAGTAAAGAGGGAAGCCAAATCGGGCTGATGCTCAACAAGAGAAAAACAAAAACATATAGCTGCAGGTGCGGCGGTAACTCGAATAATTGGCATAGAAACGCATGACAACGGTTCATTATTTCGATGGCAGCGCTTCAAGAACGACCAAAACCAGTCAACGATTCCAGAATTACGACGTTCAGAAAGGGGTATCCAAATAAATATCCGCATAAAGAAAGCGGAGCGATCTAAAAAGGATAAAAAGCGTCACGCTAAATAAACGTGAACTCTCAGGTTGCGTTAATTTTCTAACTTACGACACTTTATTTCCTTTGCATCAACAACAGTTCTATTCAGAGCTACAGTACTTTTAAATTGGTTTAGGAAGTAGCTTCCTGATATATGTCAATTATTTGTTAATACGCTACTTGTCAGAGTGTTAAATGGGTTGCCTATATTGTGTATTCACCTTTTTCGGTGTGTTTGTATATATTATGAATACGTAGACCGATGCTATGAATGTTTTGATTTATAAAATTACTGGATATAAAATTGTTCTTATAGTGTACACCAATTCAGCAAACATCAATTATAGATAAACTTTGATAAAAATAAAAGTTTATTGTAAAATGCGATACCTTGAAGCGAGTGACACATTTTCATCGTCTAGTAAACCAACAGTCGATTTAGCGAAGAAAAGAAAACTGGCATATAAACAGAAAATTGAAGAATATTGATGCGATATTAGAGTATGGCTAACCAAAGTTGACAATTCTGCTGCATCCATGAATATAGTGTACTTACAGTATAGAAAAATAATAATAATAATAGAAACATTTTGATAGTGCTATTCACGAAAGCGGTTCTTTAAAACTAAAAAACTGGTAACCTGGTATGGTTGTGGTAAAGCACGATTTATAATTTCGACCAATAAAACATTTACCAAAATTAGTTGCATCTGTATGTTCTGATTCAAAGATTGCTATATAAAAGGTTTCAAGCAAGTAACACAAACAACTGAAACTGTAATTGATGTTGTTGTCGTATGTCACACAATATACATTGCAAAATAATTTAATTAACTTTTTATCAGTTAACTACAGATAATTCACCCAAAAAAAGTCATATAGTGTTAATTGATACATCTGTATCGTTCCCACGCCCCAGATGGAATTTCAAAAAAGGTAACTGGCCTGCCTTCTCTAATAATCTCGATAAATGCTTGGGATGGATTCCACCAAAAGGCGTAAACTACGAAAGACTGACGGGGGCAATAATGACAGCAGCAAAAGCAGCCATACCTAGAGGTTACCGAAAAGAGTATATACCTGGATGGACTGAGGAGAGCGAGAGACTGTATGAAGAATTCTGTGAAGAGAGAAGGCAGGAAATTGCAGATGAACTACTCCACAGCATTGATGCTGCTAGGCGTAAAAAATGGACTGAAACCGTTGAAAATCTAGACTTTCAAAAATCAAGCAGACAAGCCTGGTCCCTATTGCGAAAGCTCGGCAGTAGCAACCCACCAGACCGCCCAACCAACCTAGTAACGCCAAACCAAGTGGCGTCCCACATAGTGTCTACCTCAAGAGCACCCCAAAATCGTACACACACAACCAAAGTTAAAAAAGATCTCAAGATCATCAAGTCCACTTGTGCCCTTGAAACAGAATATGCCAACCCCTTCACCTGCGAAGAAGTCACGGAGGCCCTGACCGAAATGAAAACTGGAAAATCCCCTGGGTTCGATGGCATCTATGCTGAATTCCTAAAGCACAGCGGCAAATTTACTAAACAATGGCTTGCAAAATTTTTCTCAGACATCCTCCAGACGGGAAATGTACCTTATCAACTTAAGAGGGCAAAAATCGTCGCTATTTTAAAACCAGGGAAAGCTAATGATACACCAAAAAACTATCGTGCAATTGCCCTCCTAAGCATGGCCTACAAACTTTTTGAAAGACTGCTATATAACAGGATTGGTCCAACAATACTGCAACATATACCTGTGGAACAAGCAGGATTTCGTCCGGACCGCAACTGCACAGACCAAGTATTCGCACTAACTATGTAGAAACAGGCTTTCAGAAGCAACTAAAAATATCTACTGCTTTCATAGACCTGTCAGCGGCATATGACACTGTGTGGCGACAAGGAGTTATATATAAATTAATGCGAGCTATCCCATGCAGAAAGATGGCTGATGTTATCAATGCCATGCTATCCAATAGATCTTTTCAAGTCATTATGGGCGACAAGACCAGTACAAAAATGAAACTGAATAATGGCCTTCCACAGGGATCGGTGCTTGCTCCCCTGCTCTTTAGTCTTTACATAGCAGACATGCCCGGAACTACATCAAAGAAGTTCGGCTATGCAGACGACTGGGCGCTCGCTACAAGCCATAAGGAGTTTGAGATAACTGAGCAAATTCTAACAAATGACTTGGCGACCCTTGGGAGATATTTTCGCGACTGGAGATTGCAGCCCAGTGTCGGAAGACGGAAGTATCGTGCTTCCACCTAAACAACAGGATGGCCAACTACCAACTTAAAATCAACTTTGAAGGCAGACTTCTTAGTCACAATATGCACCCAAAATATTTGGGCATCATACTCGACAGAACGCTAAGCTTCAAAGAACACCTTATGAAGACAGCTGCAAAACTCAGAACCCGAAATAATATCCTGCAAAAGCTATGCGGCACCACATGGGGTTCCACAGCGCCCACACTCAGATCGACGGCACTGGACTTAGTGTACCCCGTCGCGGAATACTGTGCACCCGTGTGGATCAAGAGCCCATACACCAAACGTGTTGAAGCCCAACTCAATCAAGCTATGCGTACTACATCAGGCACAATCAAGGCCACGCCCACTTATTGGTTACCCACACTGAGCCACATAGCTCCTCCACAAATTCGCCGAGAACATGCTCTGGTCAGGGAGTATGAAAAAATTAACGCCGATCCTGTGCTTCGCTCCCACGTTGGAATAACCGGCAAAACCATAAATAGGCTACGCTTACGAAAACCCCCTCTGAAAACGGCAGAAACTCTTATCGAGGAACATTTCAACATAATAGAGCGGTGGAAAGAAGACTGGGAGAAGAAGGCCACACCTGCCAACCGGGATATGCCATGCGTTACAAGCAGGCCGGTAAGCTTTGATCAACCAAGACGAATCTGGACAACACTTAATAGAATAAGGACGAATTGCGGCAGGTCCTCCGACTCACTTTTCAGGTGGGGAAAAATACCTTCCCCAAATTGTGACTGCGGCGCTGAAAGACAGACTATTAAACACCTGGTAGAGGACTGTCCAATTAGTTCCTACAGTGGCAACCCATCCGATTTCCTGATTGCGACAAGAGAGTCAATAGAATATATTTGTAATCTTGAAGTGTGTTTGTGAAATTTTGTTATTTTTGTTATATACTTACCTGTGATGTAGCCATACGCTAAATAAATAAATAAATACATCTGTAAAATCCGACATAATAATTTTCATTGCTTGCTTGCTTAACGCTACTTTGAGAGCGAACCCGTAGGCCGAATTGGCTGATTTTGGTGTCAATCGACTCAGGGCGACGCAAGTAAGCCAGTAGTAGGGCTTTAAAAATTTTATAAGTGACTTTTTTTATGTGGATTTTTTTATTGATAGCTAACCTCAAAATGAACTCCACACAAAATGAAACACTCTTGTACAAATTGCATTAAATGAATTATTTCGCGCCCAATTTGGGTGCAGAACGCTAGTAAATAATAAAGTGTGCTACAAATTAGTGATGGGCATAATCGGATGATTTCAATAATCGGAATGTTCCATTTCGGAATGTTTATAAAATCTGAATATCATCCGATTATTTTACATTCCGTAAATGCAAGCAAGAGAAAACGAGCGAAACAACAACAAGCGGAAGGAAGATGAAGTGCGTGCAAATTTGCGATGAGGCACTCGCCGTCACGTCGTAAGCCTTTATCTGCGTTGGCATCTATTGTTTGGGTTTTTAGGACCGCCAGTAAAACAATTTATGAGTTTGAGTCGCACAGTGGCATATAAGAGGAAATAAAATATTTTTTCAAATTATTACAGTAGTTACCTTAATAGACTTTCGGAAAATGGTAGTGATATTTTAAAGTTTAATGACACATAAAGTACATAATAGTATAAAACAATACATGAATTTGAAGTCTGTAAGTTGTACTATCTAATAATTCATCTATGAAACACGACTGCCATTAGTGCCATTCACCAGCATATAGCAGTCAAGTGAGCCAACACAACATTCCGTATTCAATTCAGTTCAAATTGGCATTTCGTTTTCTCATTTTGTGTTCCGAATAGTAAAATAATCGAATTCCGAAAGTTCCGAATTTAGTGCACCGAACAGTAAAATAATCGAACTTCGAAAAGTTCTGAAACGTTCCGATATAATCGGAACCTTCCGATTTTTTGAACAATCTGAAACTTTCCGATTATTCATTCCGGATAGGCCCATCACTACTACAAATTTTTAAAATTATTAAAATTAGGTGAGTCACAATCAGAAGACTTGTTGATGCCTATAAACTCCTGCTAAATAAAAATAAAATGAAACATATAACATTGCTATGGATTATTACACTCGAATATTGAGTTACAACAAGTACTCATACCAGATAGATACAGACGGGCGGGGTTATATTCTGAGAAGTTGGTGTTTCTGTCTAAATCAATTCAGGAGGAATGTAGAAAGTAGGGAATTATTATTTGCGGTGCGCTACTGAATTAGGAATTACCGCCGCAAGAGATCATTGGCATTTCCTGTACAGCTGTAAAATTAGCCGGCCACCACCTGTAAACGTTTAATGCGCTCACAACATCACCTGTATGCAGTAATACAGAATACAGGCAAACATGTTGTACAAATAATGACATATATTCAACATGCTATAAAACTACAGGGCAAAATATCCGGCCGCAGTGACGGCACTGATCGCTATGCAATTTATTACTAAGGAAAATTACCCTAAGGTGACGTCACGGTTACAATCTTTACTTTATCAAACCTAGTAGGCTGGTCACAATCCAACCTGTTCATTGACAATATTCAAGGCCCTCCAAGAAGGAAGGAAAAGCTATAGCGGGCGTTCGTAAAGCAAACACTCGAATGACACAAGTGCATACCGATATCTGAATTATAAACGTAGCTCTACCTACTAGAAAGAAAGATATAAAAAGGTTACAAGCTCTCTAAAAGCTATTCATAACAGACAGAAAATACTTAACTTAGTATATCAGCAATACCGACAGCTTAAAGTGGCGAAGTTCAGAGGGCTTTAGTTTTCTGAAAGCACACCTGGATTGAGAGGGCTTCCTCCAAGCTTAGGGCACAACTGATCCATGGAGATGGTCACCGGCACGACAGAGTTGCGAAAATTTATCCTGTGGCACGACTGACCCACAAAGATGTTCGTCGGTACAACAGAGGTGCGGGAATTTGAACTGGTAAACGAAGTGTTTGCGGGACGACGGAGATGATGTACCTGGGGCACGAATGACCCACTGAGATGTTCGACAGAGAGACGAAAATATGACCTGAGGCATCACTGACTCACGGAAACTTTCCCTGAACGACAGATTTGCGGGAATTCGATGTGAGGCCCCACAGAGATGGTCGCCACAACAACACAAATGCGACAATTTGACCTGCAGCACGGATGGCCCACGAAGATGTTTCTTTGAATGACATACATGCCAGAATTTGACCTGCTGCACGTAGCGAGGCCGAGAACGCATTTGGAAGCTTTTCGACTAGAAATATTTCCAAGAAGACTGAGATCATAAATTACACGGAATGTTTATTGCGAAACATCTGTTTAATGTAATTGTCTGTATTGATTACGAATGATCAAAGTTCCACTTAAAAAACAGAATGTCACATAAAACACGCATATGATTTATCGTGTTCTCCAATCACTGTACAATAATGATTGTCGGTTATTGTGCCACGATGATCGAGTTTATTTTAGTACGGGCGAAAAACAAATTTTAGACTCAAGTTCTAGACTAAACAGACTCAATTACCCTAACCCGAATCAAATCGTACTGAACAAACGTTTAGGCTACATGGAAATATCGGAGAACCTATAATTAGCAAAAAATATTCAAATTACCAGAAGGCGCCAAAAAGTCTGTTAGTAAAATCAATAAGTACATTAGCTTACGGAACTCTTAAACTCTCTAAGCTATGCGTAGCTATTCTCGCTACGACCTGCAACAGACTTCAAAAAGGTTCGACACATAAATTACTTGCATTGGCCATACATAAAACAAAAACGGATATGAATAGGTTTATATTAATAACAGCGATACGGTTACAACAATTAATTTACAAACACTCGCATGACTTACAAGCGCGACCCACGCTACAGGCCAAAGTCAGAAATACTTACAGTCAACTCTCTATCACTGCCACTAATTACAGGAATTTACCAGCATGGGTAATAGGTTGCACAAGAATTACCTGAACAATTTCATTAATGTAACACATAGCGAAGTTCAGTACCTGAATATCCAACAGGTCTCAGTTCAAATTAAATGTACAGTGATGCCACAGGTCGAACAAAAGGGTAGGTAATAGTAGTACATATAACAAGAGATCAATAAAAAAAACCAATTAGGGTAGGCTGTGATATGTGTTATACGTTTGGCAGTACTGAAGTGTATTGTCACTCTATATCAAATTCGAGATTAGTAGGTTAGATTTTGTTTGTTGTTTGACACAGACTGACGTAAAACTTAACCTGCAAATCTCGAATTTGACATAGACTGATAATACACTTCAGTACTGCCAAACGTATAACACATATCACAGCCTACCCTAATTGGTTTTTTTATTGATCTCTTGATGGTAATCACGTAAGCATCTTTTGAGACAGTAAAATATTGTTTTATTTTCGTTCATGCAGCAAGAAATTTCGTGATAAGCAACTTCAGTCATGATTAAGATGATATTGTATTATGTCAAAAAATATTTTTCAATCTGTCAAAAATTCATACCGTGTTTTAATTACTTCAAAATGTGTGTTATTTTGTTTGTTGTGGTCTTCCAAAAAATCTTGTAGCTAATACGTGTATCTAAATATGTTTTATAACAAAATAAACACATTTTTTAGTAATTAAACGTTAACAACACGATATGAATTTTTGACAGCTTTAAGAAATATTTTTGACATAATACAATATCATCCTAATCATGACTGAAGTTGCTTATCATGAAATGTGTTTGTTTTCGATGCGCAGCTTTTGTTAAAACATTTTATAAACGTCAACTTTTAAGATTATGTAAAGCGGCAGATTTAAATATAAGAGTGCAAAAAAGCTTTATTACCCTCCACTAATATATAGTACATATGAAATGAATATTCAAGAGAGTAATTCATAACTTTTTATTCTTCTGTTGTTGCCTACGGCCTCGTTGAACAATTTTCATGCCCTGTGCACTAAATAGTCACGTTTTGCATTTGTTGGAAAAATGATAAAAAATTATATTTCAACTTAATTTAATAGTTTTTTACTATACAAGTAGTCTTATGTGGATATTACTCACTAGAGAAAAAGTTTGGCCCACGGGGCCATAGGCCGTTGGGTAATACTTTCTAACACTACGCGTGCAGTACAACATTTTATCCACTCCTCTCAATAAACTCAGAAGAAGCATCAAAATAATAACATCCTTTATCTAATAGACTTGTCTGTCCGGGACGCTGTTTTGTCTGTCCGAGACGCTGTTTCAGCAGGCAAACCGTAAGAGATAGAGAAAAAAGTTATTAAAATTATATGTTTGGAATGGTCATGTCAGGTCAGGAACCGAATTTCAGTCACGTGACACTTCCGGTTTTCGAGAAATCACGTGATATCCGTCCGTCCGGTACGCTGGTCCGTCCGGGACGCTGTTTCAGCAGCCAAACCGTAAGAGATAGAGAAAAAAGTTATGAAAGTTATATGTTTGGAATGGTCATGTCAGGTCAGGAACCGAATTTCAGTCACGTGACACTTCCGGTTTTCGAGAAATCACGTGATTTCCGTCCGTCCGGGACGCTGGTCCGTCCGGGACGCTGTTTCAGCAGCCAAACCGTAAGAGATAGAGAAAAAAGTTATTAAATGAGACATTTGTCTCACTGGTTGCTAGTATTTTGTTATTAGGAGTAGAAGTGATACTTTATATGGCGACACCGGACGCGTTTGACTGACGAACGTAAGCGAGTCAGACAAGTCCGGACGACGCATACAAAGTTGCTTTTACTCAGAATTGCATATGCTATATTATTTTCAAACGCCCTAACTAATATAAATAAATATATATTTCCAAAACTACGATTATCAAGAATTGACGTCTACATCAGCTCTCGACAATCAAGAAGTCCAATGTTAAAAATATTCAAAAGCTAATCAAGTTTTGAAGTACTTTTACTTCGCCGGCGTAAACGTAATCATTTTTTTGGCTAGGCATAAAAGTAACACATTTACCTTATCAACCAAGTCTCATAAGTGGTCACTTTTATGACGTTTGAAAATAAAAATGTTTAAAATCACAGTAACTGTTTGTTTTATTCTTTTCGGTTGCCAGTTCACATCAGAGCACAGATGACATTAAACATTATTGCATATACTCCATTTACTAGATATCTGCACTGTCAGTGTCAAATTTAAAAAAAAATTCTTGACTATACCTCAAAAATAATTTGTTTTTTATTAGACTGTACATTTATTTAATTGTTAACATGTGAAAAATAGCAGTGGTGCCAACATAATGTCAGTTTGACAGTGCAGATGTCAAGTAATAGAGTATAAATCAAAAACTTACTAGTTGAGTTATGGTAATCAAAAAGTCACAGCGTATTGATATTGCAATTGTTAAAATCGCTATAGTTAGAGGAATTGGATACATATTTTTCATAATATAGGGAGTTTGCGCACAACGCCACGTTAACATAGCGTTACGATAGCGCTACGTTAAAATCGAAAAAAAAACATTTGATTGGCTGTACCGTTGACGTCGCTAGGTAACATACGCTTTAGCGGGCCTCTATTTTAGCGTAACGTAATTGCAAAAACTCCCTAATGTTATTGCACTATTTCATAATACTATACCGCTATTGTAACATTTTATTTGAAAATTAACATAAAAACCAGTACTTAAACAATGTTACATCTTCTACATCAATCATTTCCATTATAAAAAGACTTTTTGTTCTTGATTAAACATGCGTAATTTAAAATTTGATAAATTAAACAACTTCATACTTCTACTGTTATAATAACTGTCATATTTAAATTAAAAGCATCAGCAGTAATAGAGCACATGACCTAGTTTTTTAAACCAAGCTTGATTTGGTTTTTATTTGCTCACATGTTACTTTAACGGAACTAAATAAACACATGAAAAGTCACTCCTAACAGCAGCCAGCCAATAAAAATAATAACAGCCGCTGGCCGTTATAATAACTGTCATATTTAAATTTAAAACATCAGCAGTAATAGAGCACATGGCCTAGTTTTTTTGAAAGCCAAGCTTGATTTCGTTTTTATTTTTAACTGAACGAACTAAATAAACACATGAAAAGTCACTCCTAACAGCAGTCAGCTAATAAAAATAATAACAGCCGCCGGCCGTTATGAATTACTATATAATTATTTAAATTATGTTTAATAAGTTGTTCTTCAAATGAATAAATATCTATTACGGAAAATCTTGAACGACACACGCCCGATATGGAAGTAACGGACTTGGTTGATTATAAACCTCTGCTATCGCCTCCGATTACAAAATTCAACCGCGTCCGTTATTTGTCATATATCGGCCTAAAAACGTTATAGTTATTAACGTCATTAGACCGATATAAAGTGCCTTCAGAAATGATCTTCAAATTTGACACAGACTGACGCAAAACCTAACCTGCTAACCTCGAATTTGAGGCACTGTATAAGCAAATAACGGACGCGGTTGAATTTTATTATCGGAGACGACAGCCAAGGTTTATAATCAACGAAGTTGGCAGATAACGGTGGCGACCTTCTTACATTAAAACAATTCGAAGGCTGGAGATCTTCTGCGGTAGCCGAATAGTATGTCGACGAAACCGTTAGTAAAAAAATCAAAATTTCTGAACAACTTTTAGTTTAGTATCAGAAAACTCTAAAGTTTGTGCAAATAATGAGGAGAAAAAAATATCTTGAGAAATTCGTTTTTTCGTAAAATTCAAATTGTACTTTTAATTTTAATAGATGTTCACACTGAAGACGAGAAAAATAGTTCTTTTTACATTGTTATTAATTATTATGTTACTATTGATGAATAAAAACTGATCAAAAACGTTGTTATGGATGTCATAACAATCATGGAAACCTTGCTGCTATAAAACAATAACATGTAGGTATCACGAAAAATTCTGAAAAATCGTTCCAACGTTACTATATTTAGTAATCAAATTATAGAAGACATTTTATAAATTCTTTATTACTCTGTCATTAAACAAATCGTGCAGGTACTGAAACGTGCTGGCAGGTTTTGTCAAACATAATCGCCTTATTAACTTATAGGCGAAGAAGTTATCGCTCATATAGCACAGATACAGACGTAGTACGTATTTGTCTGTCAATTTATGGTACATTTTCTTGGCAAGTATTTTACCTGTTGTTATCACTCTAAAAATACTAAGTTTAATGCAGCAAAATGTCGCGCCTCACCTATTTCTGCGAGTGTTCCGGCGTTTTGAACACATTAGAGCCATATCATGTATTTGTTCGTTAAAAAGTATATACGGTCCCACGAATAATGCATCAAATCTCTCGTTTGTAAATTCTCGCACTTTCATAGGTACCCTAAGGGCCGGTTGCAGAAAGCAATGTTAAGTCTGGTGTTAGCTAACGCGACGTCAAAGTGAACAAAAACGAATCAAATCTCAAATGCTTATGGTAACTAATACATTAGTAAACAAAATTTGATGCGATTTTGTTCACTTTGACGCGACGTTAGCTAACACCAGACTTAACATTGCTTTCTGCAACCGGCCCTTAGGGCCTCAAATGCTTATGGTAACTAATACATTAGTAAACAAAATTTGATGCGATTTTGTTCACTTTGACGCGATGTTAGCTAACACCAGACTTAACATTGCTTTCTGCAACCGGCCCTAGTCTTGCAGTTAATGTATATTTTGTTTTAACTCTGTCAGATAGAGTTATTCTGTCTTTCCTCAGTTTTTCATTTCTAATTCAACGCCTGACTAACAAATTTCTAACAGTAACAGAAATAAAATTTGACAATAAAGAATGTTAAAATGTGCACCGGACAGTTGAGCATTTCTACACAGCTAATTATGACAGTAGAAAACACCGAAGGAAATATGGAAGTACGAAATTCTTGCAGTCTTTAAATGTGTTGAAAACTCATTACATTTGTAATGTCTGCTGAAGTCAAACGGTTGAAAAATTAGGCAACATTGTAGCAAATGCAAAACGCAAAAGGATACATACCTCGAGTCTAAAAATAACCGACATTTACAGGCATGTCCATCAGTACGATTTAACAACTGACTGACAAGGAGTAGCAAACAAAATTAATTTTAAAAATAGATTTTATTCTAAAAATACGAGTAAATTATAAAAAATATTGTACGTTATTATTACATATTTTATAATACTAACTTTAGTATGTATACATCATTAATTAATACAGTGTTTTCAGAAAACTTGACTCGGAAAATAGAAAATAAAAATAGTAATTTACGTTATAAGACCGGAAAGTAGTGTTTTGCGGCTCACCCTAGAAGCTTGGGAAGAACTGAAAACTACTTTCCGATCATGTATCGTACAATGTTTTTTGTACAACCGACCAGAAAATATAAATATAGTATCTGGGAAATTTGTTCGTCAGTAATTAACGTTTTTCCGGAAAGACCGGAAAATGTGCATCGTTTTTGTTTCTTTCCGATTCCTATAATTATGTGAAAAAATACTGCAAAACTTGTGGAAACTATGGAAACAATTTTGTACATTTCCGCAAGAAATTTTGAATTCGGCCACGAAGGCGACATACGATATATTTCCAGAAAAGTCTGAACAAACCCTTTTGGCTTACTTTGCCTTATGGAGGTTATATTCAATGCTCAAATCCATGCTGGCCAGAAAAAAGGTGGCATTAGCAATTTCTTCAGACGAATAGAGTTTATGATTCTTACAAGAGAACAAATTGAAACCTTTCTGAATAATGCTCCCGATAGCGAATATTTTATGCTTAAGGTATACTAGAAAAAAGCAAAGTAAAACTGGTTACATAAATTTTAATTCTATTAATTTCTTCTAATTATGAGTTCCGCAGATGAATGTCGCCATGAGGAGCTCGTTCAAATGACGGTGAATGATATCGAAAATAAGGAAACAATGTTGATCTTCAATATCCCAAAACTAAAACGAATACCACCCGATCGTTTATTATAAATTCCGAAACTTTATAGGAGTTATTTGTAACTCAGCCCACAGTACACCAGCCACAGACGGCTGTTTATATTTTATAACAAGGGAAAGTGTTCAACCCAAGTTAATAGGAGTGCATTCCGTGGGAAAATCCCCTAGCAAAAGCGCGTCCTGTCCTACCTTGGATTAGAAAATCCATGCGAATTCACAGGACACTGTTTTCGTCGAAGCTCAGTGACTCTGCTAGCAGATAGAGGTGGTGATATTATAAATTCAAAAGGGCATGGGAGATGAAAATCTTCCACCATAGCGGAAGGCTGCCTGGAAGATTCCATTCAAAACAAAATTAATAATATAGCAAACAAAATCCAGGCAGGATGATCCAAAGAAAATAAGCGCCAAACCAATTTTGTTAGTACCAAAACAAAATGTGTGACAATTCCCAGCATTTCAGAAACATCTTTCCTTGAAATATTTAACGTTCACAATTGTACATAAGAAGCCGCTAGGCTTGCTAGTACAAGCCCTCGGTTCGAATCCCGCGGGGGCCGCTATGTTTCCGCAGCCTTGACGATTGGAATCGGGCTCGGCGAGACCATTCACAGTTGGGCATCAAAGTAACTGTGCTCTACTCAAATCCACAGACCTAAGAGATAGACTAACAAGGTCAACACATCAACATGACACACACTTCACACAATGGTTGCTGTGCAAGCACAAAAGGCGCTCTTCAACTTTGTATTCCGAATTCGGGGCAACTTGAGCATTGTACCGCCAGTTGCAAGTATATAAAGCACCAGCCTCTACACCGAAAGGTAAAACGAGGTTAACGATAATACATACATACATACACAATTGTACATTCAACATAAATATCCAAAAATAATGTATTTACCTAGTTATGGTTGTGTGTAGTTGAATCTAGTAGCTGTTAGAAGATTGATAGAAAAAATAATAAATTGAGGTTGTATCAGTATCGGTCTTACAATAGCTATTTACGTTATTAGACCGGTAGCAACATTTTTATGGCCGCGCCAATACTTTACAGATCGAACCGGTAGGGCGAGACCTGTAAAGTATTGGCGCGGCAAGGCCCTAAAAATGCTACCGGTCGTGTATCGTACAAGATTTTTTAGGATACTGCATTAGTAACTAGCGTTTACATTGTTACAAACGAGTCCGGTAGATAAAATTTACCGGCCTAGACCAGTAGTCGTTGACAACGGCCTTTGATCCGGCCGTTGTCCGTCTCTCGGCAAGACCTCTATGCTGCGCCTCGAGCGGGCACTCGAACAAAACGTGTTCCGCTGTGTCCGAGCCCCCACCGCATTCGCAGGCATCGTCCTCAGCCTTGCCTATCCGCATCAGGTAGGAACGGAAGTCCCCGTGGCTGGTGACCAGCTGGACCGCGTGACGATCCAGCCGCTCCGCGAACCTGCTCCTAACTTCAAGACTCGGTCAGTCGCCCCACCGACACCGCGCCCCACCTCGCGTTCCACCGCGCCACCGTCACATCGCGTATTCTCTTTTTCACCAGGCTCTTTGGGACAGCGTCGAACCTGGTGTCGCCGTCGCCCGTAGCCGCTTCCTTTGCCAGCTAGTCCGCCCTCTCGATGCCTGCGTGCGCCTTCACCAAGTGAAACCGGACTCGGCCCTGAAGTTTAGTCGGCACTAATTGGAATGAATTTTAGCTCAAAATACATACTTAGCTCATCTGTAATTTTTTTAAAATTTTTATTTATTTATTTATTGGATATCTATTTACAATCTGTATACATACAATAAGTAAAATTTATCGTAGAAGATATAACGTGGCATGCTTAAGACATGGAAGTGACAGTCCTGTGAGTGCCACTCAGTTGTTACTGTTTACGTTATTGTGAGTCTATTACGTGAACCGAGTTGGTAAGTCAAGAGGATGGAAACGTTTTAGTCTATGAGTATGTTCGCTGAGGGTTGGTGTGGGACGATAGTTTATTA